>OLKM01000159.1:388801-417631 GCA_900291075.1 Melanogrammus aeglefinus
AACTGACACGTACACACGTGCCTTTGTACGTGCGTACGTGTACTCTTGTATCATACCAATGACATACTGTTTGTCATTCACAAACCTTTCTTAAAGCAATTGGCCTTTCAGTGGCCGTGCGCTGCCAGACAGAAAATGTCAGTGACTGGCTCCTATACAGTGCAATGACGGATGCACTGGAACATATAGGACTACGACCAAAGGGCAGCGCCCTCAGTGTCTCCCCATATTAGCCACAATTAGCCTATGCAACGAGCGCGGCACAGATACATCAAAGTGTTGAACAGCCTATGCTTGTGATACGCGAGTAATGACCTGGGCGTCACTGCGGGACATATACGGCTTCATTAGGGGCCTGGCTAATCATAAGAGGACAGGGGCTTTTGACCTCATGCCGCGTCGCAAGGACGGATCACTGTAATGCCGCGCCACAGGGTTTGTCGGTACACGCGTCCGACGCAACTCTTACTGCGGTTGTACGGATGATGCAGTGGCGCAAAGGGGGGACATGGGGGTCCGCCTCGACTAACGAAGTGACTCATGGCCTACGTTGACCGGGCTTAGTTAGAGCACGGTTGAAGGGAACAAGTGAGCTTGGAGGTGTTTGTTTTAAAAAACTGTGCGTGTGAGTAGATCCGTTCTGTTTTTTTTTTCTGTGTGTTGTGTGGTTGAAGTCCTTGATGGATACGGTTGGCTGATTGCTAGCGTGCATAAATGCCTTCTAGTGGTTTGGGTTGCCTTCAAATGCATGTACATGCAATTTATGTAATCATTTATATCGATTTGTGACTTCTCTGCAGGGCCTGTAGCCTTGGTTGTGAGTCAGGCTAATGTGCATTGCCGGATTCGGAAGCTTTTCTCTTAAAATGTGGAAAAAAGGACGTATCTGAATAGCATTCGTCAACGGATTGTTATGCGTTCATGTTCAGGTGGTTCAGGGAAGGCCGGAACGGGTTGCGAGGGTTCAAACCCACCCGCTGTCGAGACAGAACGATGCTCAGTCATCTAAAAGGAAGGCTTCTTCCAAACGTAGTGAATGGGCTTCCTTCAACGGATATCCTGTGCCAGAATCTGGCAGACAATAGTTGGACAGAAAAGAGTGAATGAGATAGAAAAGTATATTTTTGGCATTATCAGAGACACACAAGGGAACCAAATAACTTGAACGTACGTGTGTGTGTGTGTGTGTGTGTGTGTGTGTGTGTGTGTGTGTGTGTGTGTGTGTGTGTGTGTGTGTGTGTGTGTGTGTGTGTGTGTGTGTGTGTGTGTGTGTGTGTGTGTGTGTGCGTGTGTGTGTGTGCGCGCCTGCACATGCATTTCGTTGACGATTCATATTTATTGATTTCATGTTTCTCCAGCATTTCATTTGTGTCTAGTTTCCAGGGTATTTACCGTAGCGACAAGCCTGGAACTGATGTTGTATTGCATTACATTGCGTATCTCGTAAGTAAGCAAGCCAACACACACACACACACACACACACACACACACACACACACACACACACACATGCATAAGCACACACAAAGCATATCTAATCCATCCTTGCAGGAGGTCGCTTTAAGGCAAGCCCACACCGGACCGAAAATCGGCGTCGGTGAGAAAATCGGCGTCAGTGACATGAGTCTATTTGGTGTGGTCGCTCAAATCGGCCACATCGGCGTTCATTTCAGCCGATTCAACATGTGTCATCGGCCATTCGAGTTTGTCATTCTTTTACCATTCTGATTGGTGGAGGGCTAGCAGCTTGACTAGCGAATCAGTGAAGCCCGGAAGTGAGGATGGTAAACATACCAGATAAGCAGTGTAATCAAAGATGTTTTGGTCTAGAGAGGACCTGCTACTTCCGGTTTTCGTGTTTTTTGGCCCACAATACAGATTAGTGCCGCCTGTTGTTTTGGAGACATTGCATCTTGTGCAAGCATCGGAACGTACGCCGTCGGCTGTAATCCCGTAGGTGTGTACCTCCCATGTCGGTGTTCAAATCGGCCAGATTAAATAGCCCGACTTCATTTACCGATGGGAATCGGGCAGTTGGTCCGGTGTGTGGTTGCCTTCAAAGGAGACAGTCAGCAGGTAAGTGTGTAACAGCAGAGGCCGAGACAGAGACGTGGATGCATTAGGAAACATCGCAGATACAGTCCTTTTATGTGAGCTTCCCCCTCCCCCCTCCAACTAGATGACATCTTTAAGTGTGTGTCCGGGGACGCAAGTAGTGATTAGGTTTCCATTCAGAGTCTGTAGTAATTAGGAAGGCTAGCAGTGATGCAGCTCTGGCAATTATCCACACAATGCTAAGTGGAACGCACCAATAGTACAAATTCATTTGCTTACTCGCTCTCTCTCTCTCTATGGTTTCTCCCTCTCACATATAAAGACACTCAGACTCACACACACACACACGCACACACACACCTGCTCTGCGGTAAATACTGAGCATCAAGGTAAGCATCGAGCAAACATATTCATGTTAGTTAGTGTTTTACGTCCATGGTGATTCCTGTTGACCCAAGGCCACTCCAAATTCAACTCTTTTCAAAATGCATGCAGAATATACCAATAAGCCGTCCTTGATTTCCCTACTTTTTCAAAACAACAAGGATGTATTTTTGAGTAGAGGCCAACTATTTCTCCTCCCGAAGGGAGAGCTGAGAGAAATACGGTTAAGCAGAAGAAAGAAAACATATTCCTTTTCCTTCTAAATGGAGTGGAAGGAAAAAAAGCTAAATGTCACACAGAATTTAGCTTTTAAAGCAAACAATCCTCACAATCTTTACAACTCTCTTTGGCTCTCTCTGCCACTCCGTCTCATCGGGGAGAAGCCGTACACCCACCCACCCACCCCAACCAACACCCCAAGGCCACAAATAGTCCGTTAATTAAGGGAAAATGAGAGGGTGAGCTGTCTGTAACGACAGAGGTAAATGTCAAGAGAGAGAGAGGCAAAAGGTTACCTTCTAGAAACACTGTAAACGAGAGCTACCCGGGAAAAAAAAATTATCACAATGTAGAAAAATTAAAGTCATGAGGACACACTAACAAAATATTACCTTGGTTAATTGTCTGCTGTACGAAAAACAATACGAGCCACGGAATTGGTTGCGGGGAGTGTGGAAATGCTAAGACATTAATTAATGCTTTGTTTCCCTGTCTTTCGGATGGCTACTTGTACAGGAATTGTTTAAAGGGGGAGTGGAAAGTTTGCCCAGACTAATGATGTGTTTGTTTCTGCTTGTTTCGCCTTACCCATTAGCCACCTGGACATGGGAGCTGTGATAGGCCGGAGAGGAGCCTTGAGCCTCGTTCATGGCCAGACACACGCACACACACAAAAGTACAGGTGCAATTCAGCAGAAGGTCTTCTGAGAGCACATAAGAAATATTAACCAAAAGAAAGCAACAAGAATCGACCGAAAACACACGAGACGGAAAGAATAAGGGAAATGTTTGAGGGGTATTTTACCATTTTGTTACACAACGACACACACACTCACACACACACTCGGGACAATCCTCACTTTCAAGGACACGGCGGCCGCCAGCGAGGCCAGAACATCAGGTCGCCGCGACGACCAGCAGACCCGGTTCAAGCCGAGTTCAGCCCCTGACCAGCTGGCGTACATCGGGTCAAGTGCGTCGAGAGGGGCTGGGTCCTACACCGCCACCGCCGGGCGAAGGCATTCACCTCGCACATTACCCCTGAGAGTCGCCAGCGCCGTATAGATCTGGTGGTCAAACAAAATTACCTTTTCTTATCTCATTAGGACGCCCCGACCGCTCAGTAATATATTAAAATCCTGGAAGGGAATCTGCGACCAGCAGATGAATAAAACAATAAGCTCAATACATGATGTCTACTTTGGATTAGAAACTACATTGCAGGTATGTTTACCTCAAATGTATACAATTTGTAATGTGATTTGTAATTGGCGCATGTGTGTGTGTGTCTGTGGGTCCGAGTGTGTGTCTGTGTTTTTGCGTGTGTGTCCGTCGCGTGGCCTTAGCCCCAGACCGAGTGTCCTGCCAGCTTTCTGTCCGTTGGTCTGTTCAGTGCTGATGGATGGGGCTGCCCGGGCACCATCTGGCTATAGGATGCTTCACATTTATCATCCCAAACACAACACACACACGCACACAAATATATATATAAATATACATATTATATTGTACGGCTCAGAGACGAAAACACAAGGAGGGAGATTTTTTTTCTTCTAACTCCCCCACATCTCACTATCTGTGAAATGAGTCGCCTGCACCTAGGGGCCCGGGCCCGTACAACAACAATTAGCTCATTTGCATGTGTTGTTTCTGTTGGACGGTAGCCTGGAGCAAAGAACCAATGAGGCTGCCTTGCCAAGGATTGCCAAACCGAAGCGTCTCTAGACTCAGCGCTTCATTAATGCCTTTTTTCTCTACCCCCCCCCCCCCCCCCCATCCCCCTACATGTCCGTATTAGGATTAGTACTAGCAGTAAATGCCTGGAAAACACTGGCGTTTCCAATTTCTTCTTCCGTCTGGAGCCAACTTGTCTCCGGTCCAACGACACATTATAATGGCATCGCGCGTCCTGGTAAACACTGGGGCCCAGTGAACAGTCCCTCGCAGACACTCACCCCTGCACATCAAAAATATATTATTTAATTGTCGTAAAAGCGCCCCCATTATGAACAACAAACAATTCAACCGATTTTGTTTTGTTTCGTCATTATTCATCGGATTTAAGGGCCGACTAGAGAAAGACTAGCCCGTTAACATTTCATTTCAATAATTAACCTTTCAGTTTGCTATTATGCATTTGTAATTATTCCATTGTGTTTCCTTAGACTGATTTTACCCTTAATGTTTTTAGGAAGGGAAGGGGTGTGTGGATGTATTTTTGAAGTCTTGATGCTTCGCAGTCGGCAAAGTTCTCCTCCTTGACAAGTAGGACAATTGCACACACGTCAAGTGCCAAAACAATGTTACAGCAGTCACAACAGCGATGAAACAGTGTATAATGTACCGGTGTATTCATATTCTCAAGCCTTCCTTCCTGCCCTCGCTTCTCCCTCGCATCATTTCATTGGTTGCATGATGTCAGCCCGGTGACAGCAATTATAACTCCTGGATGATTTTTATTTTTCTGTTTATTGAGACTGGGCGGGGGGGGGGGGGGGGGATGGGGATGGGAGCTCCTAGCTCACGAACCAGCGGCACGTTAAAGACAAACAAATAAAAGTCAAGACGAGAAAGGGGAGAGGGGGCAGTTGAAAAAGGGATGACTCTGCATCCCTTGGTTAGTTAAGACGACTCCTGGGGGAATCTCACGAGCAAGGCATGCTCTCCACAGCTAACCATCTGATTTGGATGCTAATGTACTATAAACTGCTACTTCCCATCTTGACAACACAGTCGGCACGGTGTGCGACACATGTGTGTGTGTGTGTGTGTGCGCGCGCGTTTGTGTCTCGGTGTGTTTTTTGGGGGTATGTGTGGGAGGCCGTGAGTTGAATACCCTGCCAAAGTGAAAACGTGCGCTCGCTACCATTCTTTTGATTACCGCCGGCGCACTGCGCTGGAGGAGAGGACAACACGGGACGAACGCACGTGGCAGGCTGGAGAGGGAGTGAAGAGAGAGGTATGAGCGGTGAGGGGGGGGGGAGGTCACCGGTATTAAAGCAACTCAGGAATATATATAGGACTGTTCATCACAGCGTCTTTGACAGCTGTGATAAACACTTTGATGAAGCCATCTGTACACGGATGTTAGCCATGGATGATGATGTTCAATTCCTGTGAACCTTGTTGGCTTCCGAAGGTACTTCTGAATTTAAATACATTAATATAGTGACATTTATAGATGTGCATATTTACATATGTATAATTACAATTTATAGCAGTGTTTAAAAGTACGATGCGTGCATGCGTGTTGGATTGTGAATTAGCAGCAAGGGTTGTTTCTTATTTGTAGGATGCATATCATGCATGGCCAGTCCTGCGTCATTCTTTGTTTTTAGTTCAATCCAACAGTGTGCAGTGTCCCTCGCACAAACACACACAGACAGCGTGTGTTATCGTAGAAGCGCGAATGTCGAAACCTTTGTGGACCTAAACTCTGTTGCCAACCACTCCTACAAAACATGCCAAAATGAACTGTCACAATAAAAAATAATAAGAATTGAGAAAAAAGCACAGCCACACTATGTCGAGCAATGCCCATCTCAAGGGGAAAACACACACTCCACCGCTGTAGAGCACACACACACACATGGCGCAGAGCCCAGTAAACAGGGACTCAAAGGGAAAGGGCAGATAAACAAGAAAGGCTGTGGGTAAAGCCCACAAAAAAAGATCCCTTAAGTTAATGTGTGAGAAAAAATGAAAAAGGGGGTAAAATGCTGACACGATGGCACTTCCAATGTGCCAGCTTCTCAGCCTTGGAGCGGGGAGAGCAGTCGATTGATACAAGATGATAGAGTAGCAGACACCTATTAGGAGAGGAGAGGAGAGGTGTGTGTGTGTGTGTGTGTGTGTGTGTGTGTGTGTGTGTGTGTGTGTGTGTGTGTGTGTGTGTGTGTGTGTGTGTGTGTGTGTGTGTGTGTGTGTGTGTGTGTGTGTGTGTGTGTGTGTGTGTGTGTGTGTGTGTGTGTGTGTGTGTGTGTGTGTGCCTCCTACCTTATGGTCGTACGGGTTGTAGGAGTGGAAGAGTTCAGACAGCTCCTTAGTCCTCTGCTTTTTCTGTAAGCACAAAAACAACCGACATTAACAACCAGAATGACAACTCGGGAGCTTACATTGACCATTCGTACAAAATGCCTGCTAAAGCGCAGCCACTTAGGCCTGTATACCATCTGTATGGGAACAGACTCGGACTGTCACGTATGCCAAAGTGATGGACAACAGCAATCCCTAATTTCCCCCTAATTATGTTATTAAGTTACGTTACACATCAGAAACCGTGAAATCCATTGCAATCTAATGTCAATCCAGTCAGCCGATTAACTGGGTTGAGAAAATCTTGCCTCTTCGAACCACACCCCAACAATGAGTCTATTCCAAACCTTTCGAAACCAAGAGCTTAACAGCTGGATTTTAATAATTAAAACTGTGTAATACATACCACTGAACCTGAAACTTGTAGATTTTTTTTGTTTTTGGGAACGATTGGAGAAAACGACCTAGCAAGGCCAGTTTGTATACATACAACTGCCAGGGCAGTTTGTATGTGCCTACTTGTGTTAGACTAAACAAAGATAGAGCTATGAGTCCTTCTAAACATGTTTGGAGTATAAGGGATTTCAATGGATTACCTTCTGCCCAATTTCTGAACACGCCTACAACATGAGAGGGGGTTGAGTTGAACAAAAATCATCAGTTTCACATCTGGACATAATGTCAACAATTAAACTGGACGATTTAGCAGACTGGCAAAAAATCCTTTAAGTGGATGAAATGAATATAAGCTGTCACCAATCTATTTTCACTAATAGAAGTTAAACACAAGGATATGCATGACTGTGTTTAACGCCGTTTTTCCAGGAAGTCAATGATGTTCACCTCTTGCTTACTTAAAGTAATTATGAATAGGATTCTGAAATGTGATTTTATTATGCATGCTATTAGGCTAATGCACATACACACAAGTAAATTGCCACAGGTAAAGATTTATTCATCCGATTAATGACATCTCTTTACCATAACAGTCTCAGTCTCTAACGAAGGAATTAATATTTTTACACATAGCGACTTTAAACCGCTTTAATGGCATCACGTATAGGACTTATAAGGTCAATTCAGCCAAAAGGGAAAGAACAAAAGATCCCCAATGGTCGAGAAACATTTCCTACAGTATTAGAGCACCTAATCAGTGGACCTTGGCATTAAGGGAGCGAGAGACGCATACATTGCCTTTGCCCCGCCAGCCCTACGGAGAAATTAATAGAGAAATTAAAAGAGTTGTGCTTCCAATTCCATCTTTATAACCCCCTTCCCAGCTCCGGTGCTAACCTTGCGCGTTGCTTTTCTTTTCCTACCCTTCGTCTTCTCCTTCCTTCCCCCCATGCGTAATGAGATGCAAAATGCCACAGACAGAATGTTTGATGTGTGGCTGTCGTTAATGAAATCAGTTCCACGGGGGCGGGAACGCTTATAAAAGACGGCTAATTAGCCCACTGATTGGGCCTTGTCTGGCCGAAGGGGGCAAGGCAAGGGCGGGGTGAGGGGGGTGAGACGGGGGGCAGGGTAGTTATACGCCAGCGCGCCTCCTATATTCCGGCCGGCACAGATGCAAGGGTTCCTGCCCTCCTCAGGCTAACTCTGTGTGTGGAGGAGAGGCCGCCTGTATGTGCGGGGCCCCCTATTATCACATGCAGGCATCGGCTTCATTATGGTGGAGGGCTTAGCCGGCCCCGGGGCCAGGCTTCTGCAGTCAAGGGGCTGAGGTGTGGGGGGGGGGGGGGGGGGGGAGGAAGACGTGTGATGGAAGTAGAGGGAGTTGGGGGAGGAGGTGGTGGAGGAGGGAGGAGGGAGGAGGAGCAGAGGAGGAGGAGGAGGAGGAGTAGTTGGAGGGGGAGGAGGAGGAGTTGGGTAAGGAGGAGGAGGAGGTGGGTTGTGGGAGGAGGAGGAGGTGGTGGGGGAGGAGGAGTTGGAGGGGGAGGAGGAGGAGGTGGTGGAGGAGGAGTGGGGGAAGGAGGAGGGGGGAAGGAAGAGGAGGAGGGGGAGGAGGTGGTGGAGGAGGAGTTGGGGAAGGAGGAGGAGCAGGGGAAGGAGGTGGAGTTGGGGGAGGAGGAGGCGGAGCAGGGGGAGGACGTGGTGGAGGAGGAAGAGGTGGTGGAGGAGGAGTTGGGGGGGAGGAGGAGGAGGTCTGAGGGGAGCAGAGGGAGGAGTAGCAGCAGGGGGAGAAGGAGGACGAGGAGGGGGAGGAGGTGATGCACAGAGGGAGGAGGAGGAGGAGTAGGAAATGGGGTGGAGGAGGAGTTGGGGGAGGAGGAGGAGGGGTTGCCAAGTTGGTGAAACACAAGGCAATGGCAGGTGGTTAAATATTATTTATCCCCTTTGAATGGTTTCTGGTCGACGTCAAACGAACGGCGTGACATACCGCACCGCCTGGTTTCCCGGCCTAAATCCAGCCAGGAAAGGTCCAGTAATAGATCAAATTGTACCGTGTGAAACAAGCGAGCGGGCAATAAAGAAATAGACGAGCAGAAAAGGTGAAATTACCATCTCATTAAATACTGGGGACCTCGGATTGTTTACAATGGGATTTCTAAATTATAATAGTTCATAATATTTTCCAAAATCTGTATTTATAATTTAAAAAAAAATCTCCATGAACCAGTCTGGCCTTGCCTGTGCATGTATAAAGTGGTGGTTCTATCCAGGCACACAAAGGGCTATGAACCTGACGCAGAGAAGGTACCATCCGCTGCAACAGTAGGGGACGCAGCCAACGCTGTGTTCCTCTGGTTTCCCTCTAATCTCTTGTTTAGAGCACGGGCGGGGGGGGGGGGACGGGGGGGGCTTGAAAAGAGAGGTGGAGCAATGAGGGGGGAGGAGAGGCGGGAAAGAACAGGAGAGAGTGCAGAGGGGAAGAGAAGCAAGAAAGGAAATTTAGGGAGGAAAGAGGGAAAAGCGAGGTGAGGAGAAAAGAGAGGCAAAAGCACACGCATGTGTGCTTTTGCCTCTCTTTTCTCATCACCTCTCTTTCCCCCCCCCCCCACACACATGGAGAAAAGAGAGGGCGACGACGTTGCGGGAAAACAAGGAGATACAGCGATGAAATGCAAAGCAGTGGACTTGGGGATGAATGAAAGAGAGAGAGAGAGGGAAAGCGAAGAGTGGGCTAAAGGGGTTATTGTGCGCTCCCTGCCATCCGCCAGATAGCAGCACGCCACACTCCTCTCCTCTGGCCTCTTTCAGAGGTAATCAGCCTCACAGCACCTCTCCATTCTAGTTCTCCATCATCCAGCCTCCCATGAACAACCCCTCCATCTCTCTCTCCCCCCCCCCCCCTCTCTGTATCCCTCTCTCTCTCTCGAGCTCTCTCTCGGTAGTCATTAGTTAAGGTGTATTTTATGCCCTCACTGTGTGTGTGTCTACAGGCTCTCTCCAGCTTCTCTTCTAGTGTTTTGTTAAAAAAAAGAGAGAAAGAAACAGGGGCTTGGAAAATGGCCCTGGTTGATGTGTGCTCAAATAAGGCCGTGGAGCAACGGGCATGCACCTCTTTTGTTTGTCTTGTGAAAGGAATATGGGGTGAGTCCTGAGCAAACTCCCTTTCTGCCTCCCCTAACCGTGCTCCACCAAACTCAAGGACATTAGCTGAAAGCCATCAACACCCATCTCCCCCTCAAAAGGAGCCGTCTCTCCATCACTCATCACTGTCCTGCAGGTTTGTGTGTGTAAGTCAGGGTTAGCCTGGCGTATGGGTGTGTGTTATGTGTGCGTGTGCACGTGTGTGTGGATGCACGTGTGTGTGCTTGTGTGCGTGTGCGTGTGTGTGTGTGTGTGTGTGTGTGTGTGTGTGTGTGTGTGTTACACGAGCGTTGGGCAGGAGGAAAGTACACACAGGGCCCTCAGGGTTGGTGAAGGAGTTTGGAGATGGACATGAGAAATTGAACTACTACACGCGCAAGCACAGACACACACACATACACAAACATGCGTGCACGAGAACAAAATTGGTGTCAACATTCACTGAACTTCTGAGCTTGTCTCTGCACACAATTTCCGAGTGCTCTCCTTGTTCTTGCGTGTGTACGGGTTCATTTCGTCACCTACAGAAGTTAATCGTGCATGCTATATTGCCTGTACAGTGACATGCCAGAAGCAGACAACTTGGTGTAAGTGTGTGTGTATGCGTGTCAGTGTGTGTGTGTGTGTGTGTGTGTGTGTGTGTGTGTGTGTGTGTGTGTGTGTGTGTGTGTGTGTGTGTGTGTGTGTGTGTGTGTGTGTGTGTGTGTGTGTGTGTAAGCCTGTCACCACGGCGATGATGAAAGATGGTTGTTACAACTGGGTCCATCTGTTCGCACCGCCAGAGACGGATGTTACGTCTAGTGGGAAGTGGCACTACATGGATGTGCATACAATCACACAAAACAGCATGGGTACGCGCGCACATGCACGCACGCACACAGACACACACTTCATCTGAACCGTAAACAAACAGAAGCGACTAGAGAGACATAACACAGCCCACACATGGACATGCTGAAAACACACATGCACACACGCGCGTGCTCGCACACACACACACACACACACACCTTATAATCTAGACTCCTAGGTAGCCAATCATCAGTGTAGAACCTCAATTCTCTACTGGTTGTCCCGCAGGAACGTCCAAAACCAGTCCAATTGATTGTGAACCAGACTGAGTGTTCTGAGAAACCCAGAGCTGACCGTGTGTGTGTGTGTGTGTGTGTGTGTGTGTGTGTGTGTGTGTGTGTGTGTGTGTGTGTGTGTGTGTGTGTGTGTGTGTGTGTGTGTGTGTGTGTGTGTGTGTGTGTGTGTGTGTGTGTGTGTGTGTGTGTGTGTGTGCACACACATGTGCGTGTGTTTCTGGGTACTGTCTAATCAATACCACAGCGAACAAAGCCTAGAAGACACATAGCTGTCATTTGTACTTTTTGTACTTTGCAGTTTTCTAATCAGAGGAACCACCAAGCTTTGATTGTGTTTCAGCGAAGTACTACACACACAACACACACACAATGTCCTTTGCAAACATGTCAGTGTGTTTTTGGGGGCAAGGTAATTGTGACCTTGCCTAGGCCTAAAAGGCCTTTGGCTGCACAGTCTGTGCCCTTGTGTCTCTCCCTAATGACAGACAGATGTTAGTACTGAATACCCCCTATCCATGGCTGTGCATGTGTGAGACTGTGTGCGTGTACGGGCGTGTGTGTGACTGTGGTCTCTTAGGGCAATGGCCCTAAGGGAAAAACAGTGACAGTTTATATTCCCTGTGTGTGTGTGTGTGTGTGTGTGTGTGTGTGTGTGTGTGTGTGTGTGTGTGTGTGTGTGTGTGTGTGTGTGTGTGTGTGTGTGTGTGTGTGTGTGTGTGTGTGTGTGTGTGTGTCTCTCTAAGTGTGTGTGTGTGTGCCCGTGTGTGAGCATGTGTGTGTTACCACAGAGGTCAGTGGTATGTGTGTGCGCGTAAGCGTTATTGTGTGCGCATGTGTGTGTGTCTGTGTGTGTGTGTGTGCGCACGCATGTTTGTGTGCGTCACGACAGAGGTCCATAGTATGCGTGTGTGTGTGTTGTGATGCCCACAGTGCCTCTGGTCCCTTCTGGTACAGCTAGTGCACCCCTTCTCTGTACTATGAAACGTGAAAGGGCCCTGCCTCCAATGTACAACATTAGACCACTTCATCTTCAATATTTACGCAAGCAGATTGTGCAGATAAAAGGACAACCACCTGCCTCCCTTCTCCGGTCCACAACCCTTTTCTCCGGTGGATTCAAAGCTCTGACGGCATCTGTTTTTAATGGAAGATAAAGCCTATGATCGAGAGAGAGCGAGTGTGTGTGTGTGTGTGTGTGTGTGTGTGTGTGTGTGTGTGTGTGTGTGTGTGTGTGTGTGTGTGTGTGTGTGTGTGTGTGTGTGTGTCTGACTCGTGGCTGTATTAGAGAGGGAGAGGTGTGCAGTACTGGAGTGCCGAAGGAGGCAGTGGCTCGCTCTATAGACCCAGATCTATGGGGGGGGTCTGGGTGTTTTTCAACCAGTGCCAAAAATGCATGGCGACTTAAAAAAAAAATGGAGGACTTCATCATGTTTGAATACACACCCGGACCAAAGCTCCCGGTTATTTCATTTTCGCGTGAAAGATGTCGAGCACGGCCCTGGCGTGTAAGTGGGGAATTCATGTTTTATATTAATGCACTAAATCAATGAAGATGAGGGGAGCAGCCGTGCCAGCTGGGCAAAGAAAAGGGGAGGAAAATGACTTGACAGCCTGGGGTGCAGATTGAATCAAACGGCAGGGAACGCGTCCTCTATAGCGTACCTGCTGCTGTAAAGGAAAACCCTCACACCCTCACATCACTTTGACAATCCAACGAGGCCCTCTGTGCCAGCCTTTGAACATTTCTCAGACGCGGTCGGAGAGACCCAAGTGGAGGGTAATGACGACCGCGCGTCGCACGCCAGAGAGATAAACGCCTGATGGTCTCCATTTGAGGTTGGAGGAACCTCAGGAAAAACAACCTGCTGGTTCCTTCGCTTTTTTTTTTTTTCACCCTAAAAATAAAGGCGAGCGATTCACACCAGGGCCGATGGCGGTGGCGCCGGCGTCTCGGGAGAGTTCGCCCTGGAGGACGGTTCAGGCTCTATCCGGGAACAAAGCCCCCGTCCCTACAGGCACCCGTCTCTCGGCTGAACCATACCCCCATGTGCTTCGGAGGTGCTGCCTGCCTCTGATCGCGAAAAAACACAATACGTGTTGACTCGGCAAACATCACGCCGGCTCTTCTGCTTTTGGGTACATTTTATGCAATTTATTTGATCCAAAAGCATTTTTTTGATCCATAGTGTCAGTCAGTCTGTCTGTCTGCATGCGCAGACAGACAGACAGGCTGACACTACGGATCGAATCTCCCGCCCTCGTCTAAAAAGGCGAGTTATCCGATCAAAGTCTTTCTCTGTGTCCACATGCAAACGAAGGGGGCTACAATAGAACGTTGCGCGGCGGGTCACAAACTATTAGCCGGGAGTCTGTTGTCATCAATCAATGGCCAGTCAAACGTGCACCCAGACAGCAACTTAACCGCCAGCGCTACCTTTAATACCGCACTTAGCATACCATTATGTCCCCTGATGTATGTATTAAACGGCTAGTAATTTGACGGTGGAAGCGGGGAGGAATCAGACAGCGACAGTGTGTAAGGAAATGGAAAAGGAAATGGAAATGGGGAACATGCATGAACGCCACTGCCGTGCTCGCGTGTGTGTTTGTGCATGTGTGTGAGTCTTTTGCATGCATGAGTGTGTGTATCCGTTGTGTTGAGTGTGTGTGTGTGTGTGTGTGTGTGTGTGTGTGTGTGTGTGTGTGTGTGTGTGTGTGTGTGTGTGTGTGTGTGTGTGTGTGCTGTGTGTGTGTGTGTGAGTGTGAGAGTGTGTGTGTGGTGTATGGTGTGTGAGTGTGTGCATGTGTGTGTTCGTCTTAGTGCACGCGACTGTGTGTGTGTGTGCGCATGTGTGAGTATTTTGCACTCATGTGTGTGCCTGCGTGTGTGTATCCGTTGTGTGAGTGTGTGTGTCGCTTGCGCACACATGCGTTTGTGTGTGTATCCGTGTGTGAGTGTGTGCGTGCGCGACAGTGTGTGTGTGTGTGTCCGAGCGTAGATAAATGATGGTGCGGTGGGCTGATGGAGCTAATAGCAGCCGGCCAGCTGTTAGCGCTCCGCCAGCGGTCTCTACGCCGCCTGACGGAATAATGGAGTTCTTAACCAATTACAACCAGGGGAAATTAAAAAACACCGTCCCACAAGAGCAGTTAATCACCCCCTTCTCACTCTCTCTCTAGCACTACTGGTCTCCCTCTCCCTCTCTCTTCCCCCCCACCCCCGGTCTCTCTCTCCCTCCCCTGGTCTCCATCTCACTCTCCTGGTCTCCCTCTCTCTCTGCTTCTCCCTCTCTCTCTCTCTCCCTCCCTCCCTCTCCTCTCTCTCTCTCTCTCTCTCTCCCTCTAATATCTGCCTCTCTTTTTTTCTGCCTCTGTTTCTGTTCTCTCTGCGCTTGCCAGGAGACCTGCTGCCCCGACATACGTTCACACCTACGAAGAGACGCATGTGTAGACATACAAATGTAGTAGACGCACACACACACACACACCCAGCCATACGCACACACACACACGCAGTCTGCCTCAATTTATCAAGGCTAAGTTCCATACACCTGAGGATGATTACGGAGACCCAAGCTAATAGCGCTAGGATACTTCCTTCGTTTTTTCCCCCCTTTCTTCTGCTGTCAAAGCACTCTCCTCTGTGCCTCTGCTCTCATCCACAGTTTACTTCCCTCCTCATCCATCCTTCCTCATTCTGTCTCCCCCCCCCCCACCCCCAGGACCCCATCCCTGTGTTTCTGTGGCCGAAGCCCATTCATCACTGGCAATCAGTGGGGTGGGATCTAAGGGCTGGGTCAGGGGTGGGGGGGGGGGGGGGGGGGGCTGGGGAAAGGGAGGGGGTTCTGTGTTAAACCCTGCAGAGATTACGGGAAAAACTAAACAAAACCAAAACACCCGGTCGAGCCACGCGGTTGGATATCAGACCCCGACTCTCTGAGAAATTTCTTGTTCTGTTTTCCACGTCTCGGCTTTCTTTGCCTGGCTTTCTTCGTACATTAGGGTGCACACACATTGAGCCGCCTGCATGGATGTCTTCTTCATGATGTCTTCATCTCTGACCTCCACCTATGGTTCCTCCCCGAGACTAGCATCTCACATTCCCCTCCACGCAGCTCTCCCCCCCCCCCCCCTCCTCCCCCCCTCCACCCCCCACCCCCCCGAACATCCCTTCATCCATCCATCTCTCGCTCCGTTGGACTCGCATCACTGTTGTTCGCCAGACAAACCATCTGGTGCACTTTATTAATGAGTGACCCTTGTGTGTGTGTGTGTCGTGTGGTGTGTGTGTGTATATGTGTGTGTGTGTGTGTGTGTGTGTGTGTGTGTGTGTGTGTGTGTGTGTGTGTGTGTGTGTGTGTGTGCTCGCGTGCGTATGTGTGTATAAATATTGTAGCAGGCGCACAACAATATGCTTAAGTAGCACAGTGTGTGTCCATGCATGTGTGTGTGTGAGCTGGTGGTGGGCTCTCCCCAGTGAGCGCGTTTGATTTTGTGTGTGTGTTCTTTGTGTTTATAAGGCAGGTGAACAGGTGCACGATACGGAGCCTCTATCACCGAGGCAGGTGTGTTAGTGAGCGATCCGATACTGATTCATCCATGTCCACATGTCTATGCATGCCATAATGCACACAAACACACATATGTCCGTATATATATATATATATACGTGGTAACAGCTAATACTCTATGGATGATCAAATATCGTTTGGACAAGACTCCGGAGATATTTTGTGGGTTCTTAGCCTCTGGTCGGTGTGGTTGTATTATGTTCAGGATTGCACAAGTACTAAACAACATTTTTCTTATTATCAATTCTGACTAGTGTCGTTACAGATTTCCAGGAAGGATAAAAAAAGGAAAACATGTTTTGGGGTTCATTAAAGCTCATGCAAGATTTGCTTGCGATCTCCTACCAAGAACCATCCGAGAACATTGCTAGAAACAGGACGCATTGCTTGCGTTTGCCGTTCTGTCACACACCATCGATGGCCTTCAGCTGGGCGACACAGACCATAACAACAGACGGCAAAGACAGCGTGAGTGAGTTTCAAGGCAGAGCGCTCCAGACGACTGCTGCTGCTACCTGACTATCAAACACACGGGGGGCCATCCGGGGAGACGAATCAAGGCCCAGGTGAGTGCTTCCATGGCAATAAAAGCCAGATAAAACGGACAAGGAGACCAGAGATCAGGGAGATAGTGAGTGAGAGTAAGATAGATAGAGATAAGAAGGAGAACAGTAGAGAAATAAAAGACGAGAGGGCGAGAGAGAGAGAAGATATGGGTTGAGGCGGGGGGGGGGGGGGGGGTTTGCAGGGAGTTTGGCTGGGTGATTGGGGATGAAGAGCGCCTCCAGGACAGCAGGTTTCTGCTCCTGAGGAGTGGAGGAGGAAACAGGGAAGCAGGGAGGGAGAAAGGGAATGGGATATGAAGGAGCTCCACTTGAAAGAAGCATAGTCTGACTTTGATATGAGAGAGCGAGCGAGCGAGCATGCCAGACAATCACGGTGAGAGAGAGAATCAGAGAAGGAGAGAGAGAGAGCGCATAGGGTAGAGAGAGTGGAGGAAGGAGAGACAGACCTATAGAGGGAAGCACTGTCAGCCAGATGGCTGTATAGGATGTAACTTGGAAGAACAAAGTTGAGAGATGGAGGGGAGGCGATGGCAGAAGGGCTTTGATTGTGAATTTGGATGTGATTCTGATGCTCTGAAGTTGGGCAAAAAAAAACTGTAGCTGATGCATTGTGTTGCGCATCACAAAGATATATCTAAGTGTGTGTGTGTGTGTGTGTGTGTGTGTGTGTGTGTGTGTGTGTGTGTGTGTGTGTGTGTGTGTGTGTGTGTGTGTGTGTGTGTGTGTGTGTGGTGTGTGTGTGTGTGTGTGTGTGTGTGTGTGTGTGTGTGTGTGCGCGCGTGTGTGTGTGTGTGTGGTGTGCGGGATTGGGGTCGCTAAATATTGAATAAGGTGTTTCATAAACATCGTTTTTGTCGCTATGTTTGTAATCATGAGATCATTGGATGGCTTTATTCCAGAGCAGGCATATCTGTTGAATATCCTCAGTGTTTAAAGTGTAACGGTTGGATTTAATGCGCCTGTCAGTTTCCAACTTGCTCCCGTAACGGCGTGACAGAAGTGGTGTGTAAAATGGGATAAAGAAATGCTAAACCTTCAACTGGTTAAGGACCGTAACCTGGTTACCCGGCCAAACCGGGTTCTCCTCTGCATGTAAACGTACAGAGTATTTGGGTTACTATGAAATAAAGAGAGTCTATAACTAATAGCGCTACACCACAGTACAACGACAACTGTCTGAAATCCCAGAAAACCCCCAGGCAAAGAGCAAATTGTGAAAGATGAATAAAGACCAATAATTGGTCATGCAATCAAGCAGGAATCCCAACCGGTTTTCACCTGGCTGTGTTTTTTGTCCAATGGTCCAGTTGATGTCAACATATTCGGCCATATTGGCAAACAGGCAACCAATAGCAAGAGCCAACTCTGGTTGGCGCCCTTGGTAATGAGAATACAATTACCGTTATGCTTGTTTCTATCTTAAACAAGCATACATTAGATTATGACTTTGTAGTTCTAAATCATCTGTATAAATAAAGTTGGCAGCTTTGTTTCAGATTTCAAACAAATTAACTTATACATTGCAAGACAGATTAGGTGCTTGTATAGTTTATTAATGGTTTGATTGAGTTACACAGAAAACACTCCTATATCAGTGTGTTTTTATATACACATTTGTCAAGCAAAGAGCCAAGGCTAAGAGTTTCTCTTGGATTTTACCCTTTAAAGCGCACGTTTTTCGATATTGTATTTCTAAAGAAATAAATAATTTCATGTCATTGTCTGTCAGACTTGTTAGCCATATCAAAGTGCCCACTTATTCAAACGTGCCTGATAGAAAAATTCAAAGATAAAAACCTAAAAATATAAATACACGCGCACACACATACTTTCCCGATGATGCCTGCCTTAAAGAGCTTGCCGGATTAGAAACATTAAAATTCATCCGAATTCTTCAGAAATCATGACAGAATTGGAACAGCGTTCTTTTGTACACACGGAGATGACACAAGGTTGGCCTGCACTCCCCTGATAGAAACGTGGGAGTACTCCTTGGGAATAGACCATGGGCAAACACATACACACACACACACACACGGACATAAATCCCATATGCAGGGGAACGTAAGGGAAGAGGAGGGAGGCCAGGGTTTCAAGCTGTCACTTCACGTCACCGGCTGAACCTTATCGCGCGCGTTAAGGCGCTAGAAACAACATTGGAGAAGTGATGAGCTAAAACACAGCCCGCGTTCAATAACAACGTAGGAATTCAGCACGTTGAGGATGGATTTACAAATCATAGTGTGTCAGAACGTGTGTGTCATATGTAGCGCCGAACACGGCTCCATAATTATCAATCCTCTTGTTCTCATCTCTACCACTTTACCGTACTCACTCTACCGTACTTTCCTCCTTCTATCTCTCCCTAGACACTCCCTAACCCCCCGATAACAAGGGGGTCGGATAGTGGGGGGGGGGGTTACGGTATTCAAATGCCAGACAGAATGAACTGGTTCAGATCCAGCCTAACCAAGGCAGGCTCCCTTGAGCAAGATGTCTTACCCATTCCTGAATAACCGTATTGCTGTTAACCCACTCTGGAGAAAAATATATTTTAAATGACTGCGTGATAAAAAGTCCATTCATTTAGTTTTTCTAGTGCGAAACTGAAGGTTTTCATGTTAATAAATGTCTGTTAATTCCCTACCTATCACCTATGAGGTAACACGATGGTGATAAGCCTATGGCCGACTGATGAAAGCACCTTGCATTTGTAGGATTATGAATTTTATCAACCGGTTGTCGCTGGTGACAACGCTTATCACCAAAGGTGTCTCAGAATGGAATTTAATCAAAATCATTGAGATTGCCACTTGAAAATCTCATCTTTAAATTGAATATTACATTTCAATCTACTGGTCCGTCTGCCCTGGATCTACGTTCTAGTTCTGTCTCCCCTGGATCTACGCTTTGGTTCTATGGATCCACGCACTGGTTCTATGGATCTACGTTCTGTCTTCCCTGGGTCTTCGTTCTGGTTCCGTCTTCCCTGGGTCTAGGTTCTCGTTCCCTGGGTCTAGGTTCTCGTTCCCTGGGTCTAGGTTCTCGTTCCCTGGGTCTAGGTTCTCGTTCCCTGGGTCTAGGTTCTCGTTCCCTGGGTCTAGGTTCTCGTTCCCTGGGTCTAGGTTCTAGTTCCCTGGGTCTAGGTTCTAGTTCTGGTTCCCTGGATCTACGTTCTGTCTGCCCTGGATCTACGTTCTGTCTGCCCTGGATCTACGTTCTGGTTTCTTGAGTCTACGTTCTGGTTCCGTCTTTCCCGGGTGTACGCTCTAGTTCCCTGGGTCTAAGTTCTGGTTCCGTCTTTCCCGGGTGCACGCTCTAGTTCCCTGGGTCTACCGTCTGTTTCTGTCTCCGCTGGTTCTACGTTCTAGTGCTCGCGGTGCTAACTCACCACGTGGGCGGGGACCTGCTCCATCTTGGCGGCGGGGGTGCCGGGCCGGGGGTAGAACTGGTTGATGAAGAGGCTGGGGAAGCGGTACTGCCGGACCAGCTCCACCGTCTCCTGGAAGTCCGCCTCCGTCTCGCCCGGGAAGCCGCAGATGATGTCCGTGGCGATGGTAATCCCGGGAACCCTGGAAGTGGTCGAGGGAACGTCGGCGTGAATTAAGGACAATCTCACAGCATTTCTCCGTTCTGTGCGGCAAGTTCGGCTTTAATGTTGTTCTTTGGCAACCAGAGTTGCTAATCATTTAATTCGTAGTCGTTAGCAATCAGTCCATTATTTCAAATGTAATATTCCAACTGCCTGTGAAAATGAATAAGAATTATAATAATCGAGCTTTCAGTTCCCCAAAGCCTGGTTTAAAAAAAGGAAATCCTTTGTGTCGCTAATTTGTGTCCTTTGACGGCGGGAGTTGAGGTGTGTACCGGGTGAATCAGCACATGCCGGCATTATACTATTCAATCACTCCACACTCAGAAATTACAACTATTGAGAGATCTCAAACCGCTGACTGACTGGGTGCGCGATGGAGCGGAACATTCCGTTATTTAAACCTTTAGAAAGGTTTAGTTTGAAACTAGGCTGAGACACTGGTGAAATGCAGGCTTGATAAAAAGCTAACTTCTTTATAAAAAAGGGTAAATATACTGTGGTATGCTTTTGAATTGAACTGTATGTCGGAACATGAATGGAAATAAACACAAATTTAAGTTTTAGTGCTACTCATTGAACAAGGCTATGGATATTTGCCTTGACGGGCGGTTAATTGGAGCCCATGGGTCGATGAAGGCCTGGGTATTGAAAAGCAGACCATCTTAAGCTTGTCCGGGCCATTCCCTGCAGTCTTTCAACCAATCAGAATCTGATTAGCAGTCCCAGCCAACAGTCTTTAGGGATTCATTATCGACCTGCCGGCTCATTGGATTAATCCCAGCCAATGGGAATGGACGAGTCGATTAGCTCCGAGACTTCTGTCAGTATTGACAATGGCAAAATGGCCATCAATTCTAGAAGACACAAGTCATAGCTGCTCTGCCTTCAACGTTTGGAGGATATAAATAAACCCAGAGGGCCTGGAACTAGGGGGCCCAGGGTGTGAACACAGGATGCTTAGTTTTGTGTGTATAATGACAGCGTCATTGTGTTTAAACACAATACATCCTGAGATCTTTGCATGTTCTGTACTTGTTAACTAATTCACATAAAGACAAGATAGGGGAGGACCTGAACTTGCAGGTTGAATATAACCCAGTCCCCAATAGGCTTTTGCGACTGGCAACCAGGAGCACTTCAACAAGCAGTCTGCTTCCAAAGTCTGACATCATACCCCTTTAGAGCAAACTCCTGTGCTTTCCCGGAGTAGATCTGAAGACAGAGGTCGATACCGCCCAGGAAATCAATGTCCAATGCTAGCGAGGATAACTATTGATCAGAAGCCAAAGATGGGAACGATAGGGAGAGGGGCATCCAGAAGCCGTTTCCTTTCATTAAAGTTTCATTACAAATGAGCTATTTACCTACGTCATGAGCCGTAAAGCTTTATAGGAGCCCACTATCTAGCACACTTGCCAGTTTTTAGTCCAATGTGTGAAAGAGGGTCTGACTTTCTGAACTGTTTTACCCACAAGCCCCCCACATGCGGGTATTGATAGATATATCCATAATAAAGATAGGAGGATTAAGAAACACAAAGATATAGATCTTTGGAGGAGACATGTGACAAACATTTAGACAGGTGAGGCAAGCAGAGTAATAGCTTATCACACATTAAAGAAGCAGACACACAAACACATCGCTGCAGGAAACAAGACCGGGAACGAGAGCTCGCACAACAAGAGGTTAAGAATAGAGTAGGCAAGAAAATTCATTTTCTCTCCCATCGACAACAAGATGCATCTTTAATCACATTAACTTCATGCCTCTGCTCCTGAACGATAACCCCTGACCTATTGATGAGTTCCAATTGGCTGACAGTCATTAATATTAACCAGTAGCCTGCAGGCTCAAGCATCCTTGACCTCTCTCTCCTCTGCCAGACTACCCCTTGGGAGTGTGTCGAGAATCTGCATGGAATGAACAAATGGATTGAACACTAACATCCCTCCCGTGATTAGGGCTAACCTTTCACAGTGCTTATCGCGCACTTCACATCCACAATTATTACATTAAATAATGGTCTAATACATTTGGTGCCCTCAAGGAACACGCATGGAGGTATCACCTCGATCACACCACGCTAACTGCCACAGGTTAAGTGTCAGAGACTGGCAAAGAGGAAACTTCTCGACCGCGGTTTGCGCTGATAAGACTGGTCGTGTCTGTGTTTTTCTTACGTATAACGATCTTCCTAAGGCCTCTTTTGCATCACTTTCCGCCAACCAACTGAATTTACTGGTTCAGAGTGTATAAATGAATTGAATCAGTACAATTATAACCCAAACCAAAGAGTTGAAGTGTAAGTTACCCCCTCGTTTCAGCTCCAATATATTTAGAAAAATGCCCTTTTGGCCGAGAGTTCTAGGACTGAGGGGGCGGTGTTATCACCATGGTTACGACCCATGCCAACTTTGTGATATTTCTTAAAGCTAGACACGGTGTTGTGTACGAGCGATATATTGAGCAATCCTGTGTGTAAAATATTCCAAACACTGTGGCGATGGTCGAACATTATAATGATTATAATGAGCAACGTTGTACATAAAATGCACCACACACCGTTGTGTCTATAGCATAATGGCCGAGGAGCTTAACCCTCTCTCAGATGCGGCCATGAACATCAACCCCATCCACGCACGTAGTCCACACAGCCACAGGCAGACCTTGCCGCTGGTGGAGCTTGTCGCCTGAAAAAGACTGACCTGGTGTTCAGGGCAGGGCAGAACGTTCGCACAGTGGTTGGTGCGGACTGACAAAGACCTGGCATTTCACTGCTTTCTATTAATTATGGTGCTGTTTCACCCTGACAGCATGGACTATATTGCTTCAGCAGCCCATTTGTTATCTACTAATGATATATCTGTTGAAAAAAAACTATCTTTGAAATGTTAAAAAAAATGTTATTCAAAAAGTATATTTGACAAATGACCATGTTTAAAACAAAATCAAAAAAGATTTTGGGTTCATTACCCCGTAAATAAGCATGCATTTATAAGTGTGTATACAGTTTGCCCACAGAGCAATACAGGAGAAGAACGCGCTTCCATTAAATTAAGGTAAAAATGTGATTCTCTAAAAATAAATTGCTTCCCAACTTAATGTAAAAGGTGCCAAATAATGCACACCAGCTGTACGAGAGACTGCGCTGAGACAGGAGTGTAAGAAGAGAGTAATAGTGGGCTTTAAAGCGGTGCGAATTGGCACACTAAAGGTGTAGAGTGAGATAAAAAAAATAAAACATGTGACGGACGTTTTACACACACGCGCACGCACGCACGCACACACACAGAGAGCGGTTCTGACACCTCCGTCTTCCCGATCTTCAGGTGATGCGGGTGTGATGTGTGACACTAATGAACGGGAAGTGCACCAACACATAGAGAGAGAGAGAGAGAGAGAGAGAGAGAGAGAGAGAGAGAGAGAGAGAGAGAGAGAGAGAGAGAGAGAGAGAGAGAGAGAGAGAGAGAGAGAGAGAGAGAGAGAGAGAGAGAGAGAGAGAGAGAGAGAGAGAGAGAGAGAGAGAGGAAGAGACAGCGAGAGCGAGAGCGAGCGGGAGGAAGAGACAGCGAGAGCAGGGTCACAAAGAGTAAAGGCAGCAGTAGTAAACGAGACAGTATTTTGATGGTGGGTGCAGAACGACGGGTTGCAATTCAAATTAAAAAACATGAAGAAAAAAAAAGAAAGACTGAACAAATGAACAGGAAATGAACATGGGAATGATAACATATTTAGCACACCTTAGTGTGACTTTTGCTTTTAGAATGAGGAGCTATATTTTAGCGGTGAGATACAGAAGGGTGAAAAGATTCAACTCAAAATGTGGAAATGCGTTAACAGATGAGGGCTGGTTTAAGCAGCCTTAACCGGCCAGTTGAGTCAGGCAGAATGGACTCTAGGGCAGGGTGAGGCTGCACACCTGTTGCACATTGAGAAATCCTGTCCACAGGTTGAACCAGCCATCCCCTCACACACGGGGCATTATGCTACAAACTGTGTAGACGTGAACATTGCCACAATATCAATAAACAACTGCATGTTGTACTTCCTCAAAACTAGCATAGCCCAACTGCCGCCATACAATAATGACAAACAGCATTTGATAATGTAATAATGGAGGCAGCGTCTCTGTGTGCGTGCGTGATTGGGTGGGTGTGCGTGATTGTGTGTGCATTGACACTGTGCACTATCAACGCTCTCAATGCCGTGGATGGCAAATCCTTCAATTCGGTGTTTGTGTTGATTTGCACGAGTCATGTAATTGGTTGTGTGTGTGCAGACATGTGTGTGTGCAGACGTGTGTGTGTGTGTGTGTGTGTGTGTGTGTGTGTGTGTGTGTGTGTGTGTGTGTGTGTGTGTGTGTGTGTGTGTGTGTGTGTGTGTGTGTGTGTCTCTTTAGCCTTAGCGTAGTAGTACTGGTTAGTTCAGGCAGGAAAACAGCCATAGCACTTCAAAACATACTTTTTGTCCACACACACTCGTTTTGTGCCTACACACTTGGGCCTGCTGCAATAGGCTTTATTGTATGTGTGGATCGTGAGTGGCTCACAGCACAACAGCTGTGTATGCGCAGCCCTGCTGATTAGATGGAGGCAAGGCCGGTGGGAAAGCTCCGTCTCCCAGAGAAAGAAGACGCAAACAAAAGAAACCTCCCACACAAAATAGGCTGAATGTATGCAGCAAGGAGCTTTAGGGAAAGAGAGACAGAGAGATAGGCAAAACAGGGGGGGGGGGGGCAGAGAGAGAGGCATGAGGGAGGGGGAAAGAGAGAGATAGAGACAGAGAGAGAGACAGGAGGAAGGACTAAGAGATCGAGAAAAACAGGAGGGGGACAGAGGAAAAGAGAAAATGGAGAGAAAGAGGGAGAGGGAGGGGGGAGAGAGGGCGACCGAGACAGACAGACAGACAGACAGACAGACAGACAGACAGACAGACAGACAGACAGACAGACAGACAGACAGACAGACAGACAGAAAGATGATTGCAGAAGAGAGACAATCTGGGAAGGTAAACATTTACCTGTTCATCTGTCAGAGAACACACTCCCCATCTGTGCGGCAGAGAGTGGGTGATTGTATGTGTGTTTGAGTGAGTGCATATCTAAGTGTGTGTGTGTGTGTTCTCTGAAATGGTAATGTTCAGCACACTGGAGCCAGCCATCCGTAGGTGTTGAATGGGAGAGAGAGAGAGAGAGAGAGAGAGAGAGAGAGAGAGAGAGAGAGAGAACGAGGGAGAGAGAGTAGAGAGAGAGAGAGAGGAGAGAGGAGAGAGAGAGGAGAGAGAGAGAGAACAGGGATGTGGGAGTATGTTGTTAATAGCCAAAGTTGAGGAAAATCATCTCACTCCTTAGCAATATTTACTGTTCGTGTGTGTGTGTGTGTGTGTGTGTGTGTGTGTGTGTGTGTGTGTGTGTGTGTGTGTGTGTGTGTGTGTGTGTGTGTGTGTGTGTGTGTGTGTGTGTGTGTGTGTAGGGACAAGTAGTGAATCCCTACTTGGAAGGTAGGGATTCACCCGATCGCAGTGTGATAATTGAAATAACTGCAGGAAAAATGGCTGTGAATATTCACCAACGCAAACGCACATTTCACACCGGTCATCCCTGTGGAGTCGCCTTGTTCTCCCTGTAAGCAAACATCTACACTCCGGATAATGATTCCCATGGTCCACTAAACTAGTTCCACTTCCTGTTCATTGCCTCGTTCATGCACAGGTTACATCATTTCTATATTTACGACAAACAAAACACATTCATAATGATTTATGTTTTGTTGGTGATGAATGTGCAGTGACAATAGAGCAAAACCACTTGAGGGACATGGCTTTCTGACGAGGGGACGTTTCGGGTAGAGCACTGACGAGTGCGGGCAGTGTTAGTGGCTAGCTAAATGTGCAGATGGATGGCATCGCTATTGAGAGAGAGAGAGAGAGAGCGAGAGCGAGAGCGAGAGCGAGAGCGAGAGCGAGAGAGAGAGAGAGAGAGAGAGAGAGAGAGAGAGAGCGAGAGAGAGCGAGCAAGAGAGTGCGAGCGAGAGAGTGCGAGCGAGAGAGAGACTGGGTGAGAGGCGCGAGAGTGAGCAAGAGAGAGAGAGAGAGTTGGGGTGAGCAGGGGGTCCTGCCCTTCTAGACTCATCTCCTGATGGGTAAAGGACGACGGGGAGGGGGTAAAGGTGGCGTCTGCATGGGTGTGTCAAAGCGCTGGCAGGTAATTGGCCTGATAAAGCTTTCTCCATGTCCAGGCTGTGAACCGGTTCGACTTCCCCTCCGAACAAGGTCTGATGAGACCCCGATTGGGAATGCTTTGATGAGGCCGAGCTGCTGATCAGAGCTCAAGGAAGACCGCTTAAGCAACTGACTCCCACGGACGAATGTGGGTCTTCATGTGTCCGTTTGGTAATCTCCATCTGACCCGCGGGCTCAGACATGCGGACACTGACCTGTGTCTCCATCTGTCTGCAGCCGGGTTGATGCGGGTCGGCACGAGACCCAAGTCCAGCATGCCCACCGAACTGCCGGCAGAAGGCTGATAAGGTCCCCGGCCGAGGGGAACAGAGTGGTAAGAGAGTGGGGAGCCCCACGCCACACACACTAAGAGCTGAGAAGTGGGTCCCAGAGAGGTGATGAGTACAGTAGGACCCCGGAGAGAGTCACTCTCTCTCCCTCTCCCCCTCCTCCCAATAATTTTGTCAGGAACAGCTGCTGCTGAATCCTGTCTCATCTCCTCAGTCCCCCCGTGTTATCGCCCCTGTGTTCGCGTGGGTCGTGGTGTGTGTGTGTGTGTGTGTGTGTGTGTGTTGTGTGTGTGGTGTGTGTGTGGTGTGTGTTGTGTGTGATCAACGAGAGAGAGGAAAGCGTGGCTGCCGGGGCGGGAAGTTGTGGTGGAGTGCACGCGACGAGAACGGCAACCGAGTCCCGACAGATCCTTCAAGTTCTACGCCCTCCTCATCAAAACCGCCAACCCCCGCCATCAATGCCATCAATCCCTGCAACATGAGTCCCCCCCCCCCCACCCACCCCCCCGCATAACAATATTTCATTTGTTCTCCCCACCACCCCCCCGTTGTGATGCAGCTCTAAATCCTGAACCCCGGCCCGGCCTGCGTCTCCCCGAGCCCTTTGTAGCGCGCTCCAACTCTGTCAGGGGAATGGAGGACTCATAGCTGGCAGTGTGCACTGCTAGGGCCTAAAGGGCTGATTATGGTCCCACGTTCACGCAACGCAAGGGGGTAACGGACCCGTTACGTCCTTGCGGGCCCTTCTCGCGTCCACCACAAGGGCCTGACGCGCGCCTCCCAAAAAATTGTAACCTTCCGTTGAGGCGACGCAGCAGCAAGGGCTGGGATTGGTCAGGTTACTAAAAACCCGACGTAGAACCAAAACATGTTCACAACGGCGTTGAAGTGTCTGAGGGGTCATTGCGTCAAGTCTACTTGGAACCATAATAAGCCCTTAAGAGCCTTGTCTCTTGTGCATGTTGTACAAAAGCAACGAGAGAATTATACGTTCGTGCAGTGCATCCATGTTCCCTTGTTCGGTTGTATGTGGGCCAAACGCATATGAATAAGTGACTTAACTGATAAAAAGCTTCTATATATATATATATACGATCTGTAATGAAGCTAAGGCTGGGATCGTTAGCCCTCTGCGCTGATGGGTTTCTGGATGGATTTATCCAGGCAGTAGGGCAACACATATAGGCATGCACACAAATGAGGTGTACCTAAGCGGAGACAACATGAACTGGAGCTGAGCGGTGGTGTATTGTTCTTGAGTTTGTTGAAATGGGTACAATATACCTTTAGAGCATTAGGAAGGAAAGGGGATTTGGTGGCCCGTCCCAGCCCCAACAGGATCAGGTGCTCATGTGCACACAATGATATGTTCCCTACTACTACCACTGCCACTATGTCCAATCACCATGTCACATAGCCACATTTAAATGATGACGTGCTGACTTGGCAGTTTCAAAAAAAAAAAATTATAAAAGAAGGGCAAGGAGATATGGACATGTTGGGTAAAATCTGTGTGCTCCAATCCCTGCTTCAGCACTGGGGCGCATGCATGCACGCACGCACACACACACACACACACAGACACACACACCATTGCTAGGAGACACGCACCGAAACGCCAGTGTGATACGACTATGTCCGTGAACAGATGAGAGCATGTTATATCTAGGCCTCTTAATTTGTGCCATGCATGGAAGCGGGACGAGCAACCCCCCCCCTGCCCCCCCATCCCCCATCTCCTCATCGCTCCCCCTTTCTCTCCTTCTGTTCCCCCCCTCTCTATAGTTTCCTCTCCTCAGATCATTAATGCCTCTTCTTTTTTTCCACCCATCTCTCTCTCTCTTTGACGCACTCGGTAACTCCCACTCTGGCCAAGTCTCTCTCGTTCTCGCCCCCTCCCCCCCGTTCCCTGCAGCCTTTTTTTTTTTTTTCTCTGAGATGATGTATTTCATCAGCCAGTCTTTGAAGCTGTAAGCAGACGCATTGAGGAGATTAAATAGAATGATTCATTTCTCATGAACCTCACAAACACTGGCCATCTTGAACCCGCGCGCACCGCAGCGAGCCCCCCCGCACCAGCGCACAAAACAACAAGGAGAGAGGCAGGCGGGCCGACAGGGCCGTCACAACGAGGGTCGGCTGCTTTAGACGTGTGTGGCGGTGCCACATGCGAGACTCCATTTAATTAAAAGCAGCGCATCAGCCTTCATTTGTCAGAAACTTTTTCCTTAAATTCCGGATTAAATTTTTTTTTTTTTAAATACAGCCCTT
>OLKM01000159.1:419612-434612 GCA_900291075.1 Melanogrammus aeglefinus
TATGAGGAGAGAGGGAGAGGGGGAGAGAGAGAGAGAGAGAGAGAGAGAGAGAGAGAGAGAGAGAGAGAGAGAGAGAGAGAGAGAGATAGGCATGCAAGTCAAACAAACACGTCAGATTTGAGTGAGGCACAGAGGTACCGGCCGTTGACAAAGGCACCTTCCTCGTCAACTGAAACTAATATTGACACATCGACGCCCTCACAAGCATTAACACCGCTGGTGGAATTTAACTACTAATCAAATACTTGAGTCAACATGAGCACAAATAAAATGTATTCAATGAGGGATCATTGCTTGTTTATGACGGTGGGTGTTCATTTCATCTAACTTTGATGTACCCGAAAATTGAAAGGAAAGTGAAATGGTTCCTCAGCAGACATAACAAAACACAGAGGGCGGGGGGAGAAGAGAGAGAGAGAGAATGAGAGAGAGAGAGAAGAGAGGAGACGAGAGAGGGAGAGAGAGAGAGAAGAGAGAGATGAGCGCAGACGAGAGAGAACAGAGAGAGAGAGAGAGAGAGAGAGAGAGAGAGAGAGAGAGAGAGAGAGAGAGAGAGAGAGAGAGAGGGTGAGAGAGAGAGAGGGAGAGAGCGAGGGGGAGAGGGAGGGGTGTGAGAGAGAGAGAGGGAGAGAGGAGAGAGAGAGAGAGAGAGAGAGAGAGAGAGAGGGGTGTGAGAGAGAGAGGGAGAGAGCGAGGGAGAGAGGGAGAGGGAGGGGTGTGAGAGAGGGAGAGAGGGAGAGGGAGAGAGAGAGGGAGAAGAGAAAGAAGGAAAGAGAGAGAGGGGGGGAACGAAAAAGAGAGGGAACGAGAGCGAGAAAGAGCGCGAAAGAGAGAGAAAGAGCGAGAGAGAGAGAGAGAGAGAGAGAGAAGAGAGAGAGCGAGAGCGAGAAAGAGAGGGGAGAATGAGAGAGAGAGGAGGGAGAAAGAGAGAGAAAGAGCAAGAGAGCAAGGGAGAGAGAGAGAGAGAGAGAGAGAGAGAGAGAGAGAGAGTTCTTGTTGGAGTGTGTTTGTGCTTGTTGGTGTGTGCGTGTGTGTTTTAATGGGTCTGAGTGGGAGGAGATTATTGAGCTTGTTGTTTTGCCACCTGCTATGTGTGACCACTGGGAGGAATAGAGTTTCACCCCTGCTCTGACAAGTTCTAAGGACACACACAAACACACACAGCCAGCCTAGCATTAGTGTAAACAAACCTCCTGTGCACCTGTTTTTCACTACTGTGCATATTAACTACAGATGCGTCTTCTCCACGAGTTTTCCTGGACTTCATGAGCACATCACTCTCTCGACAGGTTAAACAAAACCAGTTGATCGGGTCAAGAGCCCTGGAGGCCCACACAAAGCTAGAATATGTTCACATTCACAACAGCCAAGAATCCCCAACGTCCCAGCAATAGTTATCCCCCCCCATCCTAGTTTCTCTTCCTCCCTCTCGCCAAATCCCCTCCTCTCCCCTCCTCCCTCCCTACTCTCCCGTAAACGTGGGGTTTGCGGAGAGGAAATGAGGTATAATCCAGAGGAAGTGTCAACAACAGGGTGATGCAGTGGGAACTGCCAGCAGTCGTTATCTACAAGCCCACACACAAACAGACACACACACACACACAGACCAACAACCTGGGCTTTACGTTGTTGAGAAGTTAATGAGTCGTTCTTTGTTGAGTTTCCTGCTTTTCTAAATCCAAGCCAATCCGAAAAGCTGGGCTTGTTGACATACACACATTTGAACACTAACATCCACACACACATGCACATATACACACACACACGCATGCACGCACACAGGAAGATCTACAGGAAGGTTAAATCTTGTTTTTACTCACAGACACCCTTGGACTCAATGACACGAAACAAAAACTAAACTGAAATATCAGTGTGCCGGATTCTCAGCCATATGACATGACTCGGATCGAAGATGAAGGATATTTCAGTGCATGAAAATACACCAGAACAGCAACGGTTTGTGACAATAGTGTTTAACAATCTTATGAATAGTCAGATGTCTTACTCCAGGACTCGGGAAAGACATGCGGTTCTGGGCCTCAGACATTTGCGATTCATGAACCAACACATTGAAGGAAACAACTTTGAAAACATTGAAACAGATACAACAGATTCAAAGTCGGATCTGCCTGATTGGCAGCCATCTGCGAAGCGACGAGGAAGCGAAGCAGGCCACAACTTGTGCGAGCCACCGAAAGCCCCATCTGTGAGTACGTACATCTGTCTCACACCATGTACCCCGTCAAAAATAACTCGAACCCGTCCGCCCTCTGGGCACGTGTATCAACAGGAAGGCAGCTGGGAGCGACAAACAGGCACACAGGGCCGGGTACACTGTTGTGGACGTCTTTAAGAAAGGTGACGGTAGGCAGCAACAACACGAAAATCCCAAACTTGAACCGCCCTCAGACAACAAAACAAAGCCATTTATATTTGATCAATTACTTAGTGTCTCCCAGCGAGGTGGCTCAGGGTAACACACAGGTGTGGGGTTGTCTGCCGGCGTGAGACGGAAGCTGGCTTTTCAGATGCTACCTGTCAGGGTTAAGTTGGCATCTGAGCGCATGAGTCAACGCACACAGGGGCCGGTTTGTCTGACTCATCATGCACGAGAGAGAGAGAGAGAGAGAGAGAGAGAGAGAGAGAGAGAGAGAGAGAGAGAGAGAGAGAGAGAGAGAGAGAGAGAGAGATGGTGCTCGACACACAACGAGTTGTCTCGCCGGTGCTGCCGTTTATTTCGCTTTTTTTAGCGTCAAGCCAGCTTTTGTATTGTTTAACCTTTCCAGGTCGCCACCTCCCTTTCTTCTCTTGTTGCTCCCTCCCTCTCCTTTATTTATCCTTCCTTTCTGTCCCACTCCCTCCCTCTAACTCTCTCCATCTCTATCTAACTATCTCTCGTTTTACTCCCTCTTTTCTCCCCCTTCCTCCCTCTCCATCTGCTGGGTTTTTTCCATGCCTGGAGGGGGTAGCCGTCACGCCCGCCCCCGCCCTGGTTGAAACATTAGCCCCAGCGGCTCGATACCGTAAACCTGTGCGGTTGCCTGCGTGTCAGAGGCCCAGTTGTCTTTGTAAGCTAATATTAGCGCTGCGTCTTGGAAAACAAACAGCTCACACACACACAGGGAGGGAGAGGGGGAGAGAGACAGAGAGACAGGGAGAGAAAGAGACAGACACAGAGAGAGACACAGAGAGAGAGAGAGACAGGGAGAGGGGGAGAGAAAGAGACAGACAGAGAGAGACTGAGACACAGACAGACAGACAGACAGACAGACAGACAGACAGACAGACAGACAGACAGACAGACAGACAGACAGACAGACAGGGAGAGGGGGAGAGAAAGAGACAGACAGAGAGAGACTGAGACACAGACAGACAGACAGACAGACAGACAGACAGACAGACGAAGTGTGTGAAGGTCGTTTACCACCTGACACAACACCATGCGATGGTAGAGCAGGCAAGCCATGTGTGTCCTGCCCTAACCTTATAGAGGGATACTCAGGTTCAAGATATCGCTCAACGTGACTAATAGGGATGACTAACGCGCTGAAACGCAGGCCAAAACACACACACACACAGAAAGACACATAACCATAACACGAAGCAGAAACAACAAAAGTGCAGACAATTGCCTGGGAGCTATTTATCAGCCGCATCTCCCCCAGACAGACAGGCAGGGACTGGAGACAGGCAGCGGGGCGCGAGGGCCGGTCCATCAGCGTGTGTGTCAAGAGTCCCAGCGTCACTGTGTCTGTGACGCCGCGCTGCACCAACACACTTCAGACACTTGAGGAGCCCTCGGTACCGGAGGGATGGCCGGCCCGCCTCCAGTGTCAGAGATTCAGAATACAAAGCGTCCTCGGTCCCTTGCAAGCACGCACGGCACGCGCATGCACATGCTCAGACACACTTACAGACACACAAACACAACAACTAACACACACAAAGCACGGGCCGAAGACACACTTACAGACACACAAACACACACACAAGCACATTCCTAGACACACGGACATACACAACTAACACACACAGACACACACCAAGATTTTGTCCTGGGCTGAAACAAACAAGGCTGTTATGATAATGCAGCGATAATATCTGACTCATAATTGTGAAACCTCAAATATAGATGTCAAAATTGCAACACCGATGTGGGGTGGACTTTGGCTCACACTTATTAAGATGGCACTAAAGATTAGCCTAGTCTACTGAAACTGGATTCTTTTTTTTTTTGGATACTGATGCAAATCAGACATATACTATGACATGCTTTACCCACTCTGCTTGCAATTTGATCAGTGGGCTGATTCGAAACAGGCACTGTGCTTTAGGCATCGTGCGTCCTCAACCGTTTTACCGATACAAACAAGTCATCAAGTCCGACGTGAATTGTATCCATGCAAAACTCATCTCACCTCAAGCCTAGCTACTATGCAAGGACAAGGTGCTGTTAGGATAGTTTTTTACCGTTTTAGCAGCACAGATAAAACCACCACACATTCCAGGGATTTCCATAGATTAGTGTTGGTGGACTTTTGGGGATGTGTCTGGCTAGGAGAGATCAGCAGTGGGTTTGTACTCCAGCTAGCTCTGGTAGCACCTGTGTGTTCTAGATCTAGTAAATTGTCCTATTTTGTCTTTATCACTGGGCCAACATTGGATTGATAAATTGTTGACAGACAACCCAAACTATTAAGCTGTGCATATGCTGCCTGTTTTGGGGGAGAGAGATATAGAGACAGTGAGAGAGCGAGAGACAGTTAGAGAGAGAGAGACAGACGGACAGATAGATAAAGAGAAGGAGACGGACAGAGCGAGAGTGAGAAGGAGACGGACAGAGCGAGAGTGAGAAAGAGACAGAGGGAGCGAGCGAGAGAGAGATGGGGAATTAAAATGTGGTTGTGGGAATGAACAAACAACATAGCATTTAAAAGATCTTCTAGGGCTATTTGGATAAACACAGCAATAAAAAAAGTGCCTGCGTCAGCAATGCCTTTGAATCATTAGGTGAACTCAGTACAAACGTTTTCAAATTCTAACAACGAAGGGTGAACAAGTGCACATTTAAATACGTTTATTCTTCATGTCAGGGCAGCAAGGCCTCTAAACACAATGTATTCTGGTGCAGTACTACAAACTACAACACAGAACTGTTTTTAATGAACTTTTAGATGTGTCCACAGAAAAAAAAGAATCAGGAATAAAAAAAAAGAACCAATAAGCAAAATGCTTAAGTTTCCGGGAACTGCTTCAACATAATTATAATAGAAAGGCAGATTATTTAGCTCGCTAGCCAAACATTGCGCAATTTAAAAACAGGGGAGAGTAAGGCAAGTTAACGGCTGTCCTTACTATTAGCATTATGCCGTGAAGGGTGGGCGTCTAGGGGATAGCCTGGGCATCAGAGGTCATGTTGGAAGGTCAAAGGTCACTGTAATGGTCAGCTGCGTAAATCAATCACATGTTGAGCTAGCTAACACCACCAGCACCACCCACCCACCCACTCAGAGCATCCATCCAGCAGCTCAAATGCCAAAGTCCCTCAGGAGCACCACTGAAGACGGGGAGCAGCTGTCTGCATCATGTGGATGCCGTTAAGCCGGCCCTGATGGGGTCTGTAATGCAAACAAACGAGAAGGGGGAACGGCTGAGGAACCGACCGTTCAACTGCATGAAGCGGTAACACTGATTATGTGGTCCGAATGGGTTTGGATGTGTTATATTCTATACGTTTTATGAGATTTTTTTCCCCACACCCGTGGGATATATAACGGCTACAATCGAACAAACCCATTGAAAGGTGGAAACGTGATTAGTTGCCTCATCTGTATGGGTCATGCCCACGTGTACCGAGAGAGTCGAACTGAACAGTAAAGCTGATTATGTGGTCAGAATGTATTATTTGTGGTGATATTTTATAAGCGCGAGAAATGTGTGTGTGTGTGTGTGTGTGTGTGTGTGTGTGTGTGTGTGTGTGTGTGTGTGTGTGTGTGTGTGTGTGTGTGTGTGTGTGTGTGTGTGTGTGTGTGTGTGTGTGTGTGTGTGTGTGTGTGTGTGTGTGTTAGTCTCTCCCTCTTTCTCTCGGCGGAGACTGAGAGGGAACAATCGTAGAGGAACTGTTTGGGGAAATCAGACATGATTATTGCAGCAAAACCATCAACGAGCAGCTGGCAAATCCAGAGAGTCCCTTTTTTTTTTCTCTCGCTCTGTCTTGTTGCACTCTAATTTGACCCAACCGCCATGCCATACGTTAGCACGGCCTATAACAGCCTTATTCCAGCTAATAGGATTTCCTCCATACATCATTACATAAAGACTGAACTTCATAATATGAATTTAATTGATGAGAGATCAGAGAGAATTGTGCGATGCGAGAGAGAGAGGGAGAATAAAAGTGTGTTGGTTGGAATGGAGCAAAAATTAACCGCTTTAATAAAACAATCATTTCACCAGACATAGGAATTATGGACGGCAGAGAACAATTCGTCCGTTCTGAGGGGAGGAAATTGGATAATTTGCCAATCAGACTCCGAGTATGTTTTAATCCGCCATGCCTTTCAGTGTGTCCGCAGTGTTGGAACACAGTTCATATTGTCTCGTGACCGGGCCGACATGGCGCACGCTGAAGCATTGAAATTGACAGACGTGTTGTACAATATAGTGTGTTAAAAACACCATCGGTTATGACCATAGGACAAAAGGCCAGACTTTCTATACTTTCTCTACGCTTCTAGCACAGAAAAACTGTCTGTTTAACGTCCAACCCTACATAGACATCGTAGATATGAGTATTACTCCATGGCAAGACGCCAGAGCCTATTTAATATGCAACAAAATTAATGGAATAATAAAACACCCGTTCTTTTTGGAGAGACATAGCAAAGACCCATTTGTGCAATTCATTAATGGAGTGTAATTTGGATGCATTATCCCAAATGCCATTACATATAGCCATTAAACTCCAGGAGGGAAAGAAAAAGTAACATCGCATCACCTTCAAGTATTTCCCAGATGGGGCCCAAAGACAATTATCCCAGCTTGGCTGTACAATCTATTCCCTTCTCTTCCATTATTAACGTCATCGTAGCCGTAGAAGCTTAGCCGTGGCGCGTTCTGGGGGCATACGGAACACATGTGCTGTCAAAACACCACATGTGTGGACTGCGTCTCTGCTTCAGTCACAGCATGAGCCCTCACCAGACGTGGACCGGCCATTCCACCGGCGTGGGATTCACTGAGACTGATTATGAATACATGAGCCGTAGCGGGGGGGGGTTTAGGTGTGTGGGCGTACACACTGGTTTGCCGTGACCCCGACCGACGCCAGCCTGTGTCGATGAGCCTCTCGATGGACCTTCTCGAACAAAGAAACACAGGGCGACATAAGGACCAGGAGGTCGTGCAGGTTGGCTGGTAACCGGTAGGCTGATGCTTGTAGAGTCGAGGGCCCTTTTAATTGGTGCCCCATTTTTGATAAGCTTGAGAGCTAGGCTAACTTAAAGTTTATCTGTTGAAATAATTGTATTATTTTGAGGCTATGTTCTGTTCATTATTTTGTCCGAGGCTCACCCTGAATTCTTGCAGCATCACTGACCAGCCTCATGCTAGTCACTTGGCCCTCATGCCAATAAATGTCCTTGTTTATTTTAAAGCACAGCATTCTGTCTCCGCCTCGATCCCCTAGACTAGGGGGGGCGTAACAACACAGTGCGTTTGTTCTACCGTAGAAGAAAACCTGACGGAAAAAGGTGACTTGTGGTATAAAGTTGAAAAGTTGAAATATCTACTTCAACTCCAAAAAAATAAAACAGCCGAAGCAGCTGCTGAAGTTCCGGCCTCCGAAGAAGTGAAAGCACAGTGTGGTTGAGGAGACATGTTATGCTCTACACTGAAGTCTGCTCACCTGATAAGGAAGCCCTGAGGCATTTGACCCCTGGTGACCTTTGCAGCTGTCTTGGCATGCAGCCGTTTGGAGAAACGATAAAGTAGATGTACCTTCCAGTGTGTGTGTGTGTGTGTGTGTGTGTGTGTGTGTGTGTGTGTGTGTGTGTGTGTGTGTGTGTGTGTGTGTGTGTGTGTGTGTGTGTGTGTGTGGAGCCAGGGATCCTTCAGAGCAAACAATGAGTAATATCGACAGACAAACGGGCGGCAATTGATACCTATTAAACGCCTCCAGTCAGGTGATATTCTAACCTGATGGCTCTAGGTCTTTGTTGTCAGCAGAACGCACGACTCATCCCAAAACCTCTCTGACCCGGGTCAGGTGAAGTTTACTTATGTAGGACAAATCAGAAAAAAATGCCTACTTATGTAGACTTTAGAAAAAAGGCCCCTCCTCTCGCACGCGCACACAGACACGCACACACGCACACAATCTATCAATCAGAAACCGATGAAGAAGAAGAAGAAAACAAAGCAAATAGCCCCCTTGTCTCGCTCCATTCAAGGTCCCCACCGTCTCACAGACTCCCCACATGGGTGAACTTCAGGGTTCCCTTCACACACCAGTGATGTTGTTAGGGTGTCTCGACACGGCGCCGCCTGTGTACACAACACAGGGGCAAATCGGCAAACACCACTCAGTGCTGTCATAGGCGAACCGCACGCAAACACCTAAAGAGAAAAACAACCAAAAGCACTCCTCGCTGGTGTGTGTGTGTGTGTGTGTGTGTGTGTGTGTGTGTGTGTGTGTGTGTGTGTGTGTGTGTGTGTGTGTGTGTGTGTGTGTGTGTGTGTGTGTGTGTGTGTGTGTGTGTGTGTGTGTGTGTGTGTGTATGCTCCGGATATCATGGAAGCAAACGAGAGGCAAACAGATGATGGTATAGCCCGGAGCAGAGAAGGCCGACGCCGTGACTATAAACCTCGCTCTGATCCGCTGTGTCAGCGCAATGTTTTGATGAGTCAGCACACGCAAGGAGTGCCTGGGTAGAGAGGCCGAGGAGGGAGCTTGCATGTTTGCATGTGTTCCCAACTTGCCGCCGTTGTTGCGCTTCTGAACACTCGACTACAAAAGGTCCCCTCATGGACCCTGTTTATACCTGGGACGAGTGTTTGTACGTTCTTCGTCAGATTTGTGGGATATGAGGGTGTAAACGTGCAATAAAATGCCGGGTCTTAATGCCCCCCTCCCATGACGCATCCGTGATCAGATATGTCAAACAGCATCAGGAGCTCGCCTGGGATGTTTCTACCGCGTAGAGCGCAAGTGTAAATGCATTGGACTTCCCGGGACACTTATGGAGCGTTCTATTTACATCCCAGGGGCAGGAAATGATTGAGGCTTTCTATTTAGACTTCAGAAATCAAACTAGGGGGAACTGTAGGGGAAAATGATGAAATTCCGACAATAGAAGCGCACTCGCCTTGACACCCGCCCTGTTGTCTCCCTTAACTCTTTAATAAAACAGAAAGGCAGGCAGGCAGACAAAGCGTGTCGTGGCTTACTCAGTGTGTGCTTGTGCACTTGTGCGTGCATGTGTGTGTGCGTATGCATGGGTATCGATTTCACGTATGGACAAAAGAGTGTGTGGGACTGGAGAGCGTCCGAGTGTGTAACTAAAGCCAACAACTCAGTGACCACCCTGAGGTTGCCAAGAGGTTTAAGTAAACAAGATCTGATGGCGAGATAACTCGCTGTGTGTGTGTGTGTGTGTGTGTGTGTGTGTGTGTGTGTGTGTGTGTGTGTGTGTGTGTGTGTGTGTGTGTGTGTGTGTGTGTGTGTGTGTGTGTGTGTGTGTGTGTGTGTGTGTGTGTGTGTGTGTAAGCCTGTGGGCCTGGTCAGGTATCTTCCTGAATAAACAATGAGCTACATGGAGACACTTTTGCGGCAATTACCGCCCTTGTGCAGCGTGATTTTTCCAACACCAAAACGTCAGTTCACACTCCCAAAAGACAAAGTCCAGCTTCAAACACATTAGATGTGTCAGTCCCTTAGTACCTCTTTCAGTTAACAGAACTGTAAAAAGATAAATATATATAAAAACGGTGTGTGTGTGTGGGCACAAACTGGCATATACCCTGATGGCCCTGCAGCAGCTTCAGCTTCAGTAGTGATACCATCGCAGAGACGTGCATGTGATGTACTGGAGAAATATAAAAGAAAAAAAAGAGCGAAAAGTGTGAACCAATATCAAACTATACTGACATATAGCGAACGATGAAATATTGATGAGATTGACTTCAACAATTTGTCTGGTATAACCTTTAGATGCTAAAACCATAGCAGGGGATTTACTCTCTCTCAACACACACACACACACACACACACACACACACACACACACACACACACACACACACACACACACACACACACACACACACACACACACACACACACACACACACACACACACACACACCAAAAACAACATAAAAATGAACAGCACAATGTACATTTGACTTGGATTCATGGGGGTGTTGAATAAACGAATGGAGCGAGGCCACAGTGCATGTTTTATCTCCCCTCTTTGTTGTGATCTGTTGAGCTGTGGGCCATAGCTCTTTGTTGCCGTCAGAGAACATCCACCGTCCTACAGCGATGCATGCTGTGGCCAAACACAGGTCACGCATGTGACCGGTTGAAAGGGTCATCACCTCAAGATTAAATATGCATGCAGAAAAGCTGGCCAATATGCCATGCCCAAAGTGTTCAAGTGTTGACCTACTAGTGAGAGCGCTGCAATGCTGTATCGATTCACCATTCATTATATATGCTTTGAAACAACAGACTTTGATAGTCGGTTATGCTGCAAATGTTATTCTCTTATGTATACAGTTGAACCCTGAGTTCCCTGACCTGAATGACACGCATCTCAGAATGCCTGTATGGATTTTTAATCAAAGTAGATGATGATTAAACAGCGATATTGTGTTTACGCGGTGACATCATTTTGATCTCAATCTCCCATGCATTGTCGGCCTTGAACTTGCGACATATGACATAACTGGTACACATTTCCGTCACACAGGCACACACACACACACACCATATTTGAAAACGATAATCTCATCTCACGAAAAACCAACATTAATAACGAAAAAGTCGAACAAGAAGATTAGGAGGGTCTATTATGACAGCAGGAAGCCAATCCTGTCAACATCTAACACTGACCTGATATCATTTCAAGAGATAACGCGGTATAATGTTGCATCAAAAGAGATATACAGTGGCCCAACCAATTCAGTTCCATGACGGTTTACTTTCAATCAACTCAAAGCATAATCTGACAACATATTTCATCAGGAAGAGGATTGAGATCCCCTTGCGTTTAATCCAGACGAAGAATCAATTGGAAACAACAAAATACGGTTTTTGGTTGAATGTGATAAGCAGCGAAAACCAATGATTCACTCCACCTGAATGTGGTGACGCAGCATAGCACAGCTTGTTGGAGAGAGGGACGTTTACACAGCAGGGACAGGAAGTAGTGCAGGTAGGGCAGTGAGCGAGAGAGATAATAGAAAAACTGTCTAGAAAAGGAATCCAACACACAGAGAGCTAATCTTCTCAGAGTAAAGGGCGGATTATGGTCCCACCTTCACACAGTGCGCGCAAGGGGGTTGCGGACCCCTTACGTTCTTGCGGACACTCCTTGCGTCCACCGCAAGGGCCTGACGCGCGCCTCCCAAAAAGTGTAACCGTCCGTCGAGGTGACGCAGCAGCAAGGCCTGTGGTCTGTGCACCCACGAAAACCCGACACAGAACCATAAAGCCTCACGACTGAGTCGGCGTCTGGGTGGTCATTGCGCTGTGTGAACGTGGAACCATAATCAGCCCTGAAGGCTTTCTGACCCCCCCCCCCCCCCCCCCCCCCGATCTGGTGGACGAATCTTTTTTCCCCCAAATAGATTTACATTTTCTCACCTCACGGTTTCGATTAGGGTTTGGGTTTGGGTAAGGGTTAGCCCTAACCATAACCCTAACAATAAACTCCCGCAAACAGCCAAGACTAATCGAAACACGATCTAAAGGAGAGCCCTTCTAGCCAATCACAGGTGAGAATAGGTAAACCTGTTACATAAAAAATATTTTGCGGCCTGGTTAGCCCTCTGGTGGTCGCACCTGTCCTTCAGGAAGTCCACCACGGTCCTGAAGTCGGCGGCGCAGTACTCCCGCTTCATGTCCATCAGCACACTGTCCGACGCCGACTGGACGGGCACGTGCAGGAAGGCGTAGACCCGCGGGTGGTTCAGCACCTTCGCCATCTCCTGAATGGGGAAACACATAGACCAGGTCAGCTGTGTGGGGGGAGGGTGTGTGTGTGTGTATGTAGGTACGTTTGTAGGTTTGTTTGTTTTTGTGTGTGTGTGTGTGTGTGTGTGTGTGTGTGTGTGTGTGTGTGTGTGTGTGTGTGTGTGTGTGTGTGTGTGTGTGTGTGTGTGTGTGTGTGTGTGTGTGTGTGTGTGTGTGTGTGTGTGTGTGTGTGTTTGACTGAGAGACACAGAGAGAGAGGGAGAGAGATTGTCTGCGTAGTAAAACTGAAGTTCAAGCAGTCTTGAACACGATGCAGTGCAGCTGTGTATGGACGCAGGCTCATGGTAGGATCGGGATCAGACCCCCGCAAGGACACTGGCGGTCCATTCGCCGGCAAAGCTTATAGTATAAAGTACAAGAGAGTGCACTATTTAAATAATTCAGAGAAAAATAAAAAGCTGATAAAAAAAAGACGCATTAAACATTGAAGAACAAAAACAACAGTAACCAAGGACCCAGCAGATGTTGTGAGTTCCTCAGGAGAGAGACAGACACATATTAGAAATAAAAAGAATCCCCTTGATGACAGTGGAGAAGAAGCAGGCAGAGAAAGAGACATGGCTTTTTAATGCACCAAACCAATTGAACTATTTAACACGGCCACCATTTCTTTCCCCGTTGATCAATGACAAAAACAAAAAATTCCCTCTCCGACGATATCACCCCATAAACTATTCCAAGCACTTTCCAGTCCGTTTAATAAAACGAATAAACAGAAGAAAAACAAAAATCTCATCCCATCAAATTGGAGGTCCCAGGTTGGAGCGCATTTAAATTCATGGATTCTCCACCCAGGGGACGATGTTAGGCATGAGGCGCAGAAATGATATTCATAGTGTCGTGGCGTTGTGGCGGCCGCCGTTCACCAAAGGGCTTCACCTCATACATTGTACCCCAGAAAACCCCCCCCCCCCCCCCTTCCAGACGAAACCTGGGGGCTCGCATCCAGCTGTTGGGGAGGAGCTGGACACATCTGGCTGGATGGAAGGACAGGGCCTCAAACCCCTCTGCCCTCGCTCCCTTTCCATTTCTTTGAAGCGTCCTTCTCCCGGCGTGTTCAGTCTTGACCACGCTCATGCTCTCATAGCGCCAGCGTCGCTTCCTCCTTTATATAATCCCCGCTCCCGATCGGCGTACGACCTCTCTCTTCCTCCGTCTCCGTTTCAAGGCAACACGTGGATCGAGGGGGTTGCGTGGTGACATGTGTGATGCATGGCAATAGAAGAACCAGAGAGAAAGGGGGGGGGGGGGGAGTTAAAGAGGCAGACCGCAAGCCAGAGGGAGAGAGAAAAAAAAAGAGAGAGAGCGAAACAAAATAACTTCACCGGAAGGATAGAGCGCAGCTCTCTGAAACTCTGTTGGATAAACCCCCGCAGGCTTCGACAAGAGTTCACGCCACGCAATGAATTATCACAACATCAAACGACACGAACAGACAGGGTAATCCTTTTCCCCACTCATTTTGAGGTGATATAAGTATTATGGAAGAAAAGGTTTCTTAGTCAAACCTGTTTTGGGAGCTCACCTTGAGCGCCCTCCCAGAAGAGGAAACGCGTATTTCTCGAGGAGGGGAGATGTATTTGTGTTCTGGCACTATTGCAGTTCCAGCGCTATAACAGTTCCAGCGCTGGTGGCGGTTTATACTATTCTGGTTCAGACGCAAGACTCCTCCACTACTCTGCTGTCTTTACAACCGTATTTAAACCCTAGGTGACTGGTAACCCCCGAAACGATTTCCCTCCCCACATCCAGGCATTACACCCGGCGCAGATATGTTCTGTACGTCCGGGGCTTCAAAGCAAACCGGTAATCTGTGAGTAGCTAGCCAACCCGCGAGAGCTGCTTTGCTGACAGACTGGCTGGCTGGACATCACCAGCAGTTAACCGCAACATCAACTCACACCCATAGGCATTGAACGTCCCCGTACCAGCATATGATAAACACTGTGTACCACCACTTCCATCCAGCAAACAGGCCGCTAGGCTAGGCTGGTCCGATTCAAACAACGGTTTAATGGCTGGAGCTGATGGTAGCAAGGGCCTGTGTCTAGTCTACCAGTCTCCCCTCCCTGTAGTCTGTTCGCCCTGTCTGTCTTTTCTATATCCAGCTCCCTCCGGAGACTGTCTCTACAAACATGCCCTAAGGCCTTCAAGGCCACTTTTCTCAAAACAATGAGTGTCTGTGCAATTGAAAGGTGCATAGCCCGAGAGCTATTTGACTAACTTGCTTGAAAAGTGATGGCTCGTTGGAATATTTGTATTTTTTTTATAAATAATTGAAGAGCACAATTGATTGACATTTAAACCGTTTTTTTCCTCAGTTCAGAAGTGCGTGGCTAGTCAACTCATGTCTAAACATTTAGTTAGTTAAAGTCAGCTCATTAGTTCAGAAACAAAAATACATAGATGAAGTGCATGACTCCCTGCCCCCTTAGGCTCTTTACAATAAAAATGAACGACAAAGAACCGTTTGACTAACAGACAATGGTTCAACTGTCGAATTGCTGACTCTCAGGCAACCCAGACAGCTCATCTTGGGTCTGAGGGTTGTTGGTTCAATCCCTTTACCGGGACTTCTCTAACTACTGAGCTACACGGTGACTAGTACATTGGAACTCCCAGCAAGCCGGAGTCCGGCCGACCGCTAGACTGCTGCATTGTTCACAACTGTTGACGGCAGCATTACCAATGTGTTCATACAGGCATTGGGACTCATCTGTCTCCTGATGGAAATCTCCTAC
>OLKM01000159.1:439612-485454 GCA_900291075.1 Melanogrammus aeglefinus
ACACACCGATAATATCTTATTTCAGAGAGAAAAACCTGTCCACTTTATCCCTTCCCTCACATATCTTTTCTGCAGGTGCCGAAGTCCTGGGAGAGACAGGATGAAAATCAAGTTCTCAGTCACTCTCTCCATCTTCATGTCACTTCTGTGTGTCTGTGTGTGTCTCTGTGTGTCTGTGTGTCTGTGTGTGTGTGTGTGTGTGTGTGTGTGTGTGTGTGTGTGTGTGTGTGTGTGTGTGTGTGTGTGTGTGTGTCCCATGTGAGCATGGCATTCCAGTCTGTGATCAGGTCAACACGAGGTGAAGGAAATAAATAAAGTAGAGGGACAGAGTAAACACATCGAGAATAACAAAACATGAAGCAACAACTCCATACAAAAATCCCCCTACGTCGATCTGACGCACGGACGATTTTACCCCTGTTTATTTGACGCAGTCGGCTTCAATTTATGAACCCCCAAAACAGTGAGTGACGAGAACGCTGAGACACAGCGGGACCGGCGAAGTCTAGATCAACATCACAGATTCAACAGAAAGAGTCGGTTACCGGGAAAAGTCGGGGAAGAGGCAGCGATTGTGCAACACGCGATCGACATGGATTCCGTGCATGTCATTAACATGAGGCTGACACTTGTTATGGCAGAGGACATGTTTGGAGTAATCCAAGGTCACCGCGGATGCAGGAATGACTCTGCCTGAGGACAGGCCGGTGATTACACTAAGCGAATGTCTATCACCCGCTTGTTTTTAATGGCTTTGCCTGTTTTCTTTTTGGGGGTTAAGTGACAGATTCATGCTAATGATTCAGAAAATTAATGCTGATATCGCGTCCTGTCCTGATGCGGGAGTGGGGGGGTGCGTGGGAAGGCTCATGGGAAATCCGTTGAATTTGCGTCTAGCGACTTGTCAATGGGTTCAAAAGGGGATTTTTTAAATGAAGGGGTGCTTCCTCGGCTTATCCAATGTATGTTTATTTTCTCTCGTGCTTGTCGAAATATTTCCTGAGTTGGTAGGAAAACCGTGTTTAAAACCTGTTGACTTCAAAGAGATCAGTAGAAATTCCGTGTGCAATATTAATCAGTTTCTTAGAGTACTTAACTCTGATGAATAAGCAAAGAGACAACAGGTTGGCTCACAGTTAAACAAACACACGTACACACACTAATCAGACTCCTGAGAGTGTATCCTTAGAGAAAAGGGGAGGATGTGCCAGCATAAACGCACTATGACTCTCTCTCTCTCTCTCTCTCTCTCTCTGCACAATCAAACACGTGCACAACACAGACTGTCTTTACATTATACGCAGCTTTTCCCCAGAGTTTTAATAAAGCATGCGCTTTTACTGTTGTTGCCTGGGTAATCCAGGGTTAAGTGTGTTTCACGTCTTAAAACACACCAGCAAACACACACAACCTACACAGGGACATGAATTCCCAGAGATGCCCCTTTCACCTCTTTCTTCTTCCCAACACCTTAGGGTGCAGTCGATTTCGCCCAGGGCTGAGAAAGGGATTGCGTTGCCCATTAAGGTACATATATGATCTAACTAACTAAGTCTTTTTCAGCCTGCTTGATCACAGGGACAGAACCAATCAGGCGTCCCTTTAGCACTGGAAACATGTCCCTGCAGCAGAGCGAGGCTCTGTGGAGTCGCATATCACCAGTAAGGACCACTCACCCACCAGTGAATTTGAAACTGACCCCGTGTAAACCTTTGCTTTTGCCCCCATCGCAACTCATTCCAGTGTTTTTAGTATTTTTGGTAGATTTTTGTATGCTGCCGTTTGTTTTAATGGATTCCGTGTTTTGATGGTGTGTAAAGATGCTTTTTTGTCAAAGCTTTGGATAAACTACAAAGACATGTGAAACTGAACACAATGCCATGTCTATATAAAGCCCAATATCTGCTAAAGCCCTCTCACGAATATGGATCCAAAGAAAGCAACGAGTGCATTTCAAACGCAGTGTGGAAACACAAACAATACGGATATATTGTGATGCGTTTTTACATAACAAATCTTCAACGGCATCCCTGTTGCATTTGCTAATTTTAGTGCACTTTTAATCATATTCAACACTGTAGTTAGACATCGTATATCTTCCAAAAGATGTGTCATTTCATAAAGGTTACATCAGAAGAGATCATTCAGAATCGTAAAGTCGTGATTCGTAATGTGTCACCATCAGTAGTGAAGTGTGTGTCTGTGCGTGCATGAGTGTGTTTGTGTGTGCATGAGTGTGTGTGCGTGTGTGTCTGTGTGTCTGCTGTGTCTGTGTGTGTGTGTGTGTGTGTGTGTGTGTGTGTGTGTGTGTGTGTGTGTGTGTGTGTGTGTGTGTGTGTGTGTGTGTGTGTGTGTGTGTGTGTGTCACACCGTTCTACATTAAACCCACTAATGGGAGGGAGACTCCCCGGGGAGTGATTAAGATGGGGAACGGCCTGATGAAGGTGTGTCCCTGTTTCTGTTTGTACCAGACACAAACGGCCAGCACAGAAACATGACAGAAAAAGGGATGGCCAGAAGGAAATGGAGGAGGAATAGAGCTGATGAAACAAGGAGAAGTAATTCAACGGCTGAAACCTGCAGGTGTGGCCATTTAGGGTGCCGCTTGCAAAGTGGACATACTTGTTTCTTCTAGTGCCTACTGCAATCAACCCATTCAGCACAACGCTAGATGTGAATGTCCGTGCCTAATATGATAAACTTGCCCCTTAAGGCAAGCATGATCAATTAAGGGAGACATTAAGTGGTGTATTGTGAAAATGTTAACAGTACTTTTCTGTCAAGGGGGCATTTCCTGTATTATTTAATCTGTTCATATATAACCACAGATACAGTGTGTGTATGATAGAGACAGAGCCACATACACACAGAGAGAGAGAGAGAGAGAGAGAGAGAGAGAGAGAGAGAGAGAGAGAGAGAGAGAGAGAGAGAGAGAGAGAGAGAGAGAGAGAAGAGAGAGAGAGAGAGAGAGAGAGAGAGAGAGAGAGAGAGAGAGAGAGAGAGAGAGAGAGAGAATGAGAGTGTGTAAAGAGGACACTAGGGCAGGATATTTTAAAGTTGTCTCCTATTACATCCATCTTGGCCTGATTCAAAGGTCAGAACAGAGGGAAGTTGGTTTTACACCTCATTTACTAAGTCTGCATACGAGAGCGAGACAATGAGAGACCCACACAGGCACACACACACACACCGTTAGGGTATACACTATAGACAACTCCCCCAGCCCACCCAGACGCCTGTGCGCAAGAGCATGCACGCAGAGAGAGCCACAGGCGCAGTGTTAGAAGCACAAAGATGAAAAAGGGGTCCCATTAAGTCAACCATTCAGTATTTTGATTGGAACAATTACGATACTTGAAAGTTGCTTCCCATCCCAAGATGACAGCAAATTGCCTCATCTGAAGCAGCCAGTGTGCACAGGCATGTCCATTACTTTGTTCACAACCTTCGCATCAAAGCACCTTCCAAACTTACACAGTAGTTAACGTTATCAGTACAACCGGGGAAAAGCCTTAGAACAAAGTGCAAAAATGGGTCAAAGATGGAGCATTAAATATTGCGATTTCTCTTGTGAAACTGTTTGGGCTGGGGGGAAATAGGATGTTTGACACAAAGACACTGTTCCAATGTGTAGTGTGGTTCTCTTGTGGATGGTACAACTGCAGGACGATTTTGGTGACTGCGAAGCCATTAGGGCTGAGAAACGTGAGCCTTAAATACAAATAATCAGAGCCACCTTCAAAGCAGGTTGCCTGAGGTGAGTTGAAAGAAGATTAAAGAAACGCACAAACAACATCAGCAATCATCATATGCTTTTTCACACGTTTTAATTTCAGCTTAATTATATTTTTGACAGATTAACGTCTTGGAGCGTAATCACATCAACGTGTTTAGAGGAACAAACCCCTTGATTTAGAGTTTAATTATCCTTTAGATTCTCCCTATTTTAATGAAACAAAAGAAAAAAAAGAAAAAAAAATCGAAGTGCAGGTATTCTAGCAGGATATAAACGAGTGGAGTGAGACAGGCACAATAAACGATGGTGAGATGTGACAGAGGTGTGAGATTGAGAGAGAAAAGAGAGTGAGAGATCAAGAGCGAAAGAGCGCAGGAGAGAGAGACCGAGAGAGAGAGAGGGAGGCAGGCAAAGTAAACTGCCTCAACCACTTCTACTAACAGAAATGGGACCATTGAAGACACAATGCAATCAACTAAAATGTCAAAGACAAGTAGCCTGTGAGTGGCCTTCAGGCAGGTAACTGCTCCAATCAGCAAACAGGCCTATAAGGCTGGTCAAATCTGTCAGAGGAGGAACGACTGTGGGCTGAGAGAGAGATGGTGTGTGTTCTGCTTGTTTGAAGAATGATGTGTGCGAATGTGCGCGTGGATGTGTCTGTTCATGTTTTGTCTACGTGCATGTGTGTGTGTGTGTGTGTGTGTGTTTGTGTGTTTATGTGCATGTGTATAAGTACACCTATGCGTGTGTGTGCGTGGCAACGTGTGCACACATGCATGTGTGCGTGCGTGTGCATGTGTGCACACAGACACTTCTGGCGAAAGAAGTGAAAAGGGGAGCCACGGCTTGAACTGCTCTGGTGACACATAAAGGCTGTCTCCGTCATCAAGCACATCCTCCTCACGACCACAGCACCCCTCAGCATCACCACACCATCGGGCACATCGGTCCTCATCTACACCCTCAATCCCATTCAGGGGCCACCGGACCCCCAGAGCCGACGGAGAGGGGACACACAGCCAGCAACAAGTGGGACCAAAACCAACAGGGGGAAACCCAAAGGAACAGAATAGAAGGGATAGCAATAGAAGTGTTCTCATGCTTCTTCAATAACCCTTAATAGGACAATAAAATAAACAATGGGGGAGATAGAGAGATATGAAGCGGCAGCATTTGGAGAAGGGGGACCTAGCGATGTGCAGGGCGGCAATAATAATAATATTAAGGAGCAGGGCTAAGACAATGATAACTTAAAGACCAGCCCGGAGCGCCCTCTCTCGCACGTACGCACGCACGCACGCAGCACGCACGCACGCACGCACCGCACACACACACACACACACACGCACACACACCCCACCTAGCATTTATGTAGGTTAATTGATTGAGGAATTAAAGACAGGACGGACGTAATTCAATTGTTTAAGCGTGTGGGCATATGACGATAAGGACAGTAGCATACGGCATGGCGAAGCACGGAAACACACACACAAACACACACACACACATACACTACACACACACACACACAGAGTCCTAATACTAATTATCAGCTAATTGTTATTCAGCGTCATTAGGATGGTGGTTTTTAATTGTAATGTAGCCAAGCAGAAAGGCAACCTATACATGTGGAGGGGGACAATTAGCCACCCCCATTAACCCCTGGTTAATTACAACCCCTTCCACTGCTGCCTCCCACAGCACATTTTACACTTAGGGGCTGCTTCTCTTACCCCCTCTTCTTTACCGCATTTTTAAGTTATCTTTATTGCCCTCCTTTTGGCGGTTTTCCTCCGGCCCCGGAGAAGTCTGGTCTACTTTGGGAAAAGTTTCATGACCCTTTGTTTAAAACATTCCCCGTTTACCCGGAATGTGGACAAGAAGCTGGCTCTACACAGCAGACATGTTGGGATCTTTGGGAACACTTTGGGTGTTTCTTTGAGTCGGCCCACGGTGAAGCATTTACCCACGGAAAGGGGAAAAACGGCTTGTTTCATTTGTTTGGTGAGAGTTTACGAGGATAAAAGTGCTTCCTTTATACGAGCGTTCTCAACATTGTCGGGTCCCAGAAGGCATCCATCTTGATCCCTCTTTCGTCTACACGCGCTGAGTGAGTGCGCATCTTAGAACCTAAGTCATTACGTTTAGGGCATTTAGCAGACGCTTTCATCCAAAGAGACTTACAATAAAACCATTGTCAGAAATGTCGGACCACAAAGATGAATGATGGTAAAACTCAAAACAGGGGGAGTCGTCTGCATTGTCAATCGATGGGTGACTTAGCTTTCGGGGTCTTGTCCCATATCTCCTCAGAGGGACAATGGGACAGTACTGTCCTGCAGGGTATCGCCATGATTGGCAATCATTCTCGTTTTGCGACAAATTTAATCAAGTCTGGAACGCACACATACACACCCCAAAAACCACCCCAAAAAAAAAAACGGACCAGGGAAGGGAGATAAGACGGTGAGATGGGGCTGATAACACACGCAGCCCAGACAGGAGAGACAGTGTGGACCCAATCGCTGTGCAAACAAAAGACTGTAGAAAGAGGAGACCCATGATGGGCTTTTGTCTGGAGGAGATGGAGGCAGGAGCAGCAGCAGGAGGAGGAGGAGGAGGAGGAGGAGAGGAGGAGGAGGAAGAGGAGGATGGCGGGGCTTGATAACACGCCGTTGCTTAAAGAGGACACAATGGAGTCTTAATTGACTCATTAGGTGGGAGCGGTGGATGAAGTGCGCTTTAATGAATGGTCTGTGAGCACTAAGGTTGGACCGGCAGAACTGCCAGCTCAGCAAAAACCGGAGGAGCGCTCCCGCTTATTGAACGCTTTGGGATCCCTTAAAAAAAACAGCAAAAAGAAGGAGCGCTTCCTCTGCTCGCTGGGAGGAGCGCGATGGAAGGGGAACAAAGGGGAATAATGACAGAATAATAATAACAAACTAACCGCCCTGGTTGCTGTGCATCTTTTAATTGCATCTATGAATTGGGTTTTAGGCATCTCTTGTTGTAAATAAAATATTCTCAATTTACAGTACAGCAATCCCTGGGAAACACATTACTTTTGCTAGTGGTGTGCCAGTGTGTGTGCCTGTGTGTGTGCCTGTGTGTGTGTGTGTGTGTGTGTGTGTGTGTGTGTGTGTGTGTGTGGTGTGCTGTGTGTGTGTGTGTGTGTGTGTGTGTGTGTGTGTGTGTGTGTGTGTGTGTGTGTGTGTGCGCGCGCGCGCGCGCGTGCGTACCTCCAGGTGCTCCAGGATGTAGGGGGGGTTGGTCATGCCTAGCCTCAGCATGGCTCCTTCAGGGATCTCCTCCACCAGCCTCCAGAGCAGGGAGGGCAGGTCGGTGCCGATGTCCCGCCCGTACGCCCCGGTGTCCTCGCTGGTCAGCCAGATCTCACACACCCCCTCTGGAAGCACACACAGAGAAACGTTGAAGACAGAGGTTTTTTTTTTTTTTCCAATTTCTCCAACATTTTTTATCTGCGTGATCAGATCACCATGCTCTTAAAAAGCTAGCTTTGGGATTTTGGTGAAAGAGGATTCAAACAATGAACGAGACCTATTGCAAGGAGACTCCACACTCCAGACTGAGGACAGACTGAAGGACCCGCCGACGCTATGTCGGTATACAGTGCTACAGCAGCAGGCTAAACCGTCTCTTCGCATCCACATTCCCCATGTGACGTGGAAAACACAGCCGCACCCTTCAGACAGTGCTCATCGCCACTCTGAGACGTAATCCTTTCCCAATCAAAAGACGGATTTGCGTGCATGGCGTTACTGTAAGGCTTGTTGCGTAGACGGTAGCGACACTGAAGGGATGCCGCAAGGATAAGCGACTCGGGAGCGTTTCAGAGTCCAAATCTCCAACTCTCGAAGACAGCTCGGATTCCAAGAAAAGCCTTTGACTTGATTTGACGGAGAGGGGCACCTTAAACGCCTTCATTTCCAACCTTGAATCATCCATGGTTGAATCCCACATGCCAGTCAGTGCAAAGCCTTGCCCAAGAGGGCAAACGCATATCTCCAATGTGAAGGGCAAATACAGTAAGAGGGCAAAGAGTGTGTGTGTTTGTGTGTGTGCGTGTGTATGTGTGTGCGAGTGTGTTTGAATGTGTGTTCAGCATCATCCATCAACTTCATGTTAATCTAGAGCCTTCCCCACAATTGCAGACTAATGGAATAGCAGTCACTTGCCAGTGGGACCCGAAAACGCTTGACTGGGTGCTTAAGCTAGTGTTAAGGCGTGCACTATAACCCACACACTAAACAAAACCAAGTGCACGGATGTCACACACACACACACATACATACACACACAGAAAATGATCATCATTACCATTAGCTCTCCAGAGACAGATAGATGCATGTGGTCATTCAGGGCTGAGAGATATTAAGGATGACGCCGGGCTAATTGGAGAGTATATGAAAAAAAGTGTGAGCGCGCCCGAGTGTGTGCATGTGTGTGTATCCACTCTGCCTGCATCAGCGGATTAAAGATGATGGTGGCGTAAATTGTAGAGTGCTAAAGAGTTTTAAAAAGCTCATCATCATTGACATTAAGCCATGATAATGATTTCTTGGGGTCAACCGAGGGAAAAAAGCCCTAGCAGTGATTAGCATCTTTTCCCATCCGGGGCCGCTTGGAGCTAAACGACGAGAGCAGGAGCTGAATGAAGGGTTTTGTTTAAACACCATACGTCGGTTAACTTTGTTTAAATCCGCACAGAAAGAACATTAACCGCTTCTAACTAGGCCACCCTAAATATGTTCACTGTTTGTTGCAACCATGGGCACAGGATTTATTTAGGTATGATTGAGATCAAATTAATTTGTACCTTGTATATTCTTGTATATAAGGTTAGAGGTACTCCCCTATGCTACTGTATTTAAACGTTTGTGGTTTAAGCTCATCAAATTGCAACAGTTTTTAGCTAAATTATTAATATGAATTGTATTTGCTGTGCTCATGTTTATTTGCCATTGCTGTTGTTGTGTGCATGTCCCTTGCTGTAAACTTGTCGTCATTACAAATGAGAAAAACCTCAATGCCCTACGAGTGTAAATAAATGTTTGAAAAGAAATATCCCTTGAGTGTCACCTTGCAAGATGTAACTATTGGAGGAAGGTTTTAGGTACGAGGGCACGGTGCAGCTGTTAGTGAGACCGGGTGCTTGGAGGGTCTTGTGGAACCAGCCCGAGGGAGAGGCAGCAGTCTGTACATTCCCAGCGCAGCTTGAGTCGGCTTGTCTGAGCCGCCACTGATCCTCTCCGTCTCGCTCCGGCCCTGCCCCCCCCAGTCCCGGAGCCTCTCCCTTCTCCCCTGTGGGTGGAATCTTTGCTACCCGCCAAAGAAAACAGCACATCCTGACCCCGACCCACACCAAACACGGACCCAGGCAGGCTGAAGGCGACCCCCACTCCACACAAAAGCACCGCTTCCAATAACAAGGCCCGGGCGGGAGTTAAAACAGGAATCACTGTTCGGGGGTGGGGGGAGAAGAGAGAGAGGAGAAGAGAGAGAGGAGACGAGAGAGAGAGAGAGAGAGAGAGGAGAGAGAGAGAGAGAGAGAGAGAGAGGAGAGAGAGAGAGAGAGAGAGAGAGAGAGAGAGAGAGAGAGAGAGAGAGAAGAGAGAGAGAGAGAGAGAGAGAGAGAGAGAGAGAGAGAGAGAGAGAGAGAGAGAGAGACCCTCATATTTCCATCCAAAAACAACATTTCTGTGATTCCGATGCTGCGTTTTCCACTGCGGGAGGGACACGCACGGCGGTGGTGTTGTTGTTTGATCTGATAAAAGAGTCACACCTCGAGCTGAGCTGACCCCTGGCTCTGGGTCGTGTGCCTGGCCTGATTTGATGTGTTATCGTTGGCCGAGGCGGAGCGTTTCAGGGAGTCCCAGCCAGCAGGAAATGCTCCGGCAGCCCTTGGGGTCCTGTGGCCTCAGCCCTAAACACCTGCTTCCTCTTGACGTGTGTCTGTGCTGTCGGGGCCACGTTTTTTGGCTTTGTTTTTTCATGCGTGGCGGTCTTTGTGTACCCGCGGTTATGTAACGGGGGTCGTGTTGTTTTAATTTTTTTTCCCCACTGTAAAAGGGTTGGACACAATTAATTACAAGTCAAAGGTTGTTATAAACAGCATGACACAGCAAACGTTTAATTATGATGAAGTATCACAAGGAAAATAGCAGTGTTATACCAACTACAATCCCTATGGCGCCACACTCAACAACATAATATCTTAACGATCAATCAGTATGATAATGTTAATGGGCATTTATCCCCTTCTACTGATTACCAAACCGGTCAGACATTGCTTCGAGTTCAGGCCCTACACCATCAGGATCTGGCGTTGCAATACAGGCTACAGAGATGGATGACGCAGATCATATAATTACTATAGCCAGGATGTGTTTGAATCAATTAAAATGAATCGCTCAGGTCATCTTAGATAAAGTCTCCCGGTAGCCATGGAAGGGAAGCAGCAGGGGCATGGAAACGCCAGTAGATAACGGTACAGCTCATTAAGGCCGGCATTGATTCAAATCTTAGTGATTTTCCATTTTTGTTACTAAACCTTCATTTGAACGGTTCTATTAAACAATCAGACGATCACATACACAATGCGTTTACCACACCGTACGAAGACACAAAGACTCGCTGCAAATAAATAAAAGCAGTAGTGACAGCCTTTTTGTTTCACTTGCACGACTCAAGACGTCTTTGTCTGCGTGGTGGAAGCTCCGTGTCCGTGCATCATCAACAGAGTTCATCAGATCCATCACTGGTGGTGTAATCACAGATCACAGCCGGCACTCACAGCAGCGGTTTGAGCTCGCATTTTCAAAAACAAGACCAAACAAGCCAGGGTCACGAAGGACATCAGATACGTCTAAAGAATCTCCCTGTTGATGACCCGGGTGGCGGAGACGTCTGACACGTTGAGGTGTTTAATCTGATCTTAACGGCGTGAAGAGCGATAAAAGGAGGCGGGCAGCCTGTGTTACCATGGCGCTGCGGTGCGAGAGGACCGGTCCCGACGTTATCTGTGTAACCTGTGTGTGTGTGTGTGTGATGTGCGTGTACCTGTGTGTGTGTGTGTGTGTGTGTGTGTGTGTGTGTGTGTGTGTGTGTGTGTGTGTGTGTGTGTGTGTGTGTGTGTGTGTGTGTGTGTTTTCACGCGCAGACCGTCCTGTTCTTGCCAAATCAGGTGCAGATAAAAGTTTGACGTGTGAGCAACAAAACACGAGGGAGAGTAGAAACGTACTAATGAGTGATTAAACGGTTTTACACCCTGGTAAAGTGACGTGACCCTGTGGAAGCTCAGAGAGAGACTGACAAGGAAAGAAAATAGAACACCACAGCGAGGGTCGGGCAAGAGGGAACTCACTAGAGGCTGGGTCAGTAAGGACGGTGGGTTTAGTTAGGTCAGGGAGGGAGGGAGGGAGGGAGGGAGGAGAGGGAGAGAGGAGAGGGAGAGGGAGAGAGAGAGAGAGAGAGAGAGAGAGAGAGAGAGAGAGAGAGAGAGAGAGAGAGAGAGAGAGAGAGAGAATATGCATGGGGGAAACTTCTGTGGGTGTGCATCTCATCGGGGTCCAAGAATAACATTGTGGGTATGGGCTGACACACGATACACAGAAAGAAAGAAAAAAGGATTGTGGTCTGCCAAAAGCCTGTTTGGATGAGATAGTTGACGTAGGAGAGGGCCTAGAATGGTGTCTAGGTGGTTGGGGTGACGTGGATAAATGCGTCTGTGTGCCTGTGCGCTCGCGTGTGCTCTGCTTGGTGTTTGTGTACGTGTTTCTGTGTGTGTGAGCGTGTGCGTTTGCGATGAGCACTTCTTGTGAGCACTTCTTGTGAGCATGATGATGAATCAATCCGAGGACACAAACAAGTATCATAAGTACGGATTCCTTTATACGTGCAAGCATGCGCATGCGGTGCACATGAATCAGAACACAACAAGAAGCACCCATTTCGGGACAGCACATTGGCAGGACCACAACATTCTCGGGACAGGAAGCGAAGGCATAAGCGGCTCTCTAAACAGATGGGAATAACTTCCGGTGACGCAATAAGAACAGTGGCTGTGTAGCTCATCGAGAAACCCTCTGAAAACAAACCCTATACATGGAAAATATCGAGGCATACGCTTATTTAAGAGCTCTAAACACTAATGGAACAAAATGAGTCAACAAAAAACAAGAAAACATGGAGTTAAGGGTAAGAGCGACAAAAGACAACAAAGACAGAAGGAAACCTTGCTTGACGTGAGACGCGGCGGCTACATCCGGTCGAGCGTGGCGTGTTGAACACGCTACAACCCGCCGCTGTGGCGTGCCGGCCCTGTACAGGCGGCCGGGCCTTCAGCGGTAACACTACGACAGCGCACTCCTTCACGTGGGCCGCCACATACCACGCACAACAGTGTGATTCCCTGCTAAGTCAGAGATGAGATGGTGAGAGAGAAGAGGCGAGAAGAGATGAGCGAGCGAGCGAGCGAGCGAGAGAGAGAGAGAGAGACATAGCCGTGACTTCAAATTAATGACCTGAAAATGAGGGGGGCAAATACTCAATCGGCTCATTCATTCAGAGAAACTGAAAAATGTTTATTTACAAACTTTTTTTCTCATCTCTTTTTTTTATAAAATGTAAAACAAAAAACACAATAATGATTCTCCGGATTCAGGTCAGGTCTCCATGGCTTGTTTCTATAATATAGTGCTGGAGGGTCACAGCACTCTCTCCTAGCAGTAGCATAGAGGAATTATTCCCAGTCGTTGCACACCACAATCACACCTCAATTAGAATTGTACCTCTGCCCTCACTCATAAGCTGATCCAAGAAGCCTGGGGGTACGAAAAGGCCAAATCATTTGAAAGATAGGGCAAATCCGAGCTGATGCAGGAGCTCCCCGGAATACACAATTACTGGCAAAATCTGATAAGGGGCCAATCACGCTATGTTGTTGACACGACCAGCATAATCGGAGCAACGCCTCAAACTATATATGATCAGGTTATCTGCGCACAGGCTAACACCTTCGCTAGGCAAATGTCTGCACTGTAGGACTCGGAAAGAGTGGATCTACGCTAGCTGTGTGTACCCGGGGAAAATCTCAAGCTAAATGAAAGACAATCGTGTAGAGACGACTGTGGCAACAGAGTAAACAGAAGTCAACACTTGTTGGGTGTTTGTCATCAAATCACTATATGGGAAGTGTGGGAATGCTAACCTTGGTCCCCTTGTTTTCCTTGTCTATCACCACTGGTTCTGAAATGGGGGTGTGTGGACCACTACTTTTAGGTTAAAGGATTGCAAGCGGCACCAGGAACCTTTAGAAAGGATTTTTTCGCTTTGGTTCAATATTGGTTACAAACGACTGATAAAGAGCAAGTGAACCCAAACCCTATTTTAGTGCATTAAATGTGGTGTGTCTACTTTGATTGTCAACATAGAAATATATGACATGTCACCAGTGTTACAACACCGTTATGTAGAGAAAACCTGAGTAAAATCCAATGTGTTTGCTGGTCTCGGCCAAATAGTTTGTGAACATTCCACTCTGCTCCGGAGGCAGGGTGTGTTATCGCCCCCGAGAGGATGAGGCGTCCCGGACACCTGTAGTTTAACGCTACAGTGCATGCATGGTGAATCTCTGTCTGATCGTCCGCGCCCGGGTTCTCTACTCTCTAGAACTCTCAGCCCAAAACACTTCCAGCTGAAACAGTGGGTTCACTGACACATTACACGATTCCACCTCAATACAATTAATAGTGTCTGAAGATTCCCTTAATAAAACAGAAGTTTGGTAAATATTTCCAATAACAGCATATCATTGTAACTTTAAAGTCATTCTAAAAATAATATCTCAGTACGCTAGTAAAATAGAAAACATAACCCTGCATGCATGTCGCTACCTATTAAGTCACACTTTGGATTAAAGCACACACAGAACTAAATAGTATGCCAGAAAAAAAAAAGCAGAGCGTTGGAACGTGCCCATCTCTCACCTGACACCGCGTCGTGTGAAATCATCAATGATTACCCATCCCAAAAAAAACGAGAAGGAAATCAGTGCCTCTACTGCTTCTTTTCCAAAAGCCATTAAAGTCCCGCCTCCTGTCGGTTTCAAAGCTGCTCAGAACACTCAGGGCTCATCAAATATTCATCCTAATGAGAGTTGTTTCACCACTGATGGTAATGCCAGGGTATCACTTTCAACTGATCAAGGCGGCACACAGAGGAGTGGACCCAGCAAGAAGAACAAATCGGGATAGTATGCAGTCTACTGCCTAGTTTGCAGCCCAGTGACAATAAAGAAAAACAGTTTCCCTTCCGCAGTGTGTCTGTATCCTTGCGGGCGGGCAGGACACACACACACACACACACACACACACTATAGCGTTCTCCAATTTGTATGATAAAAAGGTCTCTTGAGCAGCTAGCTGATGTTGACCCTTCTCTGCACAGTGTGTTGGTCTCCTCGGCCTGTTTATATGTGAGCGGCGGGGGTAGTTCTTAGGGTTTGAGGGGGACTCCATGAGGAGATGGTCGCCGCCCGTAGGCGCTGTCTCGGCACCATGAGGTCCAGCTCTGGGTGAATCTGCTCACAGAAGTCGTTTGTACAACGCGCATGCATTAACACTAGCCGGCGCGCACTGTGAGCCCGACAAGAGTTTGGGAAACGACTGGGGTCGGTTTGTAAACACACTCTCGCCGTATCGCCCACCGTACACCACTAGGCTCAGCGCTCTTATCGTAATCTCTTTGGCATGATATATACACACACACACACACACACACACACACACACAAGCACGCACACATACGTGTATTTTTTTTTTTTTTTTCTGATTGCTTGCCATAGGGGATAATGTTTAACAGATTATAGATTATGTACACATAACGCTAATCCTGTTACAGGAAATTAAAGCCCCATTTTCCATGACACAAGTCAACACTCTGCCGTACGTGACACGCGCGTGGAGCCAAGCTGAGGTGGCCCGGGGCCAAACGGCGAGGAGAGGAGGAGCGGAGATGGAGGAGATACTTAGTGTGGGAGGGTGGACCGATGGTCCAGATGTTGCCCCCGCATTTGGGGTATTTGCTGAGGAACGACAGCATCTGTGTGGGGGTAATTCAGACAGGCTCCGCAGTCAGTCAGTCAGTCAGACGCTGGGCTTAATGGGGAGAATAACAATGTGCCATCTGGGCCACATAGCCATCTATCCTGTACCTTTCTGCATTCACGTACCATGAAAGAAGGTGTGCCAGAGTGCAAGTGAAGCACCGAGTGTTTATATTATATAAACTAGGCCTTTTATTTTTAACTCTGTGTCTAAATGCAGACACACACACACACGCTGAGAAGGCATCATAAGGTGTATAGGGTGTGTGACCGCGTGTTGACTTAAGGTGTCGTGGAAAGCAGGGGTTTAATGCAGCATAATAGGATCATGTTTATGTGACTATAATCTTCTAATCTTCTAAACGTCATCGCCCGTGGCAACCAGTCAGTGGATATACAACACGGCGGCGACAGTACCTTAGATCAATCTACAGTTCAGATTACTTCGTGCACTAATAACTGCATTTTCGGGGCAGTTGCAGCACACATACGCACGCACATCGAGTTGAGGGGATGAAGGCTTGTCAAACGCTATGCCCTGATAAAGGCTTACAGAGACTTCCAGCGCATCCCAGAACCACACGACATTAGGCTAGGAAAGATGTCTAGGGGTTGATAGTGTGTGCATAATAAAACACAGAATTCCGTGTCTACGTTGGTATATGAAGGGAAGGGGAAAGCTTAAGTTTCCTGAGCTTGCTCCGCAGCCGTTTACCAGGAAGGAATATCAACTAATGGCTTTCTTGGCAGGTCCTGTTTCTTCATACTTTTACATTTTTTATCTGTAAATTATGAGTTGAAGTCAAGACTCACTAATGAGATCAAAGGATTTGGGAATTCCGTCCGTCCCCAAGATACTGCTGGGCTCTATTCTCACAAGTCCGAATTTAGATAAGTCATCTACACTCTGATGGCAGACTCGCTCAAATCTGGGTGAACGGGGTTGTTTCACTTTCTTTTGGTTCATTTTTGTTTCGACCAATCATGTGGCTGATGGCGCGGCTTCTGCAAGCGAGTCATTGGCCAAGAGCAAACCCAAACCCGGGGAAGCAATGTACCAGATTGGAAATCAGGACCCAGCCGAGCCTTGCATGCATTTTTACGTATCAACATTTGGCTATTCATGGGATGGAAGATTTGTTGATCTACCATAAGGACTAAAAAAGCTTTTAGTGTGGTCATTACAAGTGAGGGATACCAAAGACCAAATAACCCAAGACAAAACCCTAAAACCACCAACATTCAATGATTCATTTGAATACATTTTAATAAGCTTCAAGTAAAGACTGCTACGAATTTCTATTCTTTTTATGAGCAAAAAATTCAGCAAATGTTAACATAGCACGACTATGTGAACTTTCCTGCCCTTGACCTTGCCCCGGTCTCTCCCCAGTGGTCTCCATGGAGACTGATAATTAGGTGAAATATAAATATGCATTACCACACATTCCAGCCCCCCAACAGTGAGGCATGAGACACGGACTATTGACATGGATCGATAGGCCCGCAGGTGTTCAGACCTCTGTGTGTGTCCTGTGTGTGTGTGTGTGTGTGTGTGTGTGTGTGTGTGTGTGTGTGTGTGTGTGTGTGTGTGTGTGTGTGTGTGTGTGTGTGTGTGTGTGTGTGTGTGTGTGTGTGTGTGTGTGTGTGTGTGTGTGATAAAGAGAGGGATTGTAGGAACAAGTAGTTTGCGTCAATTGTTCAGAGTCAGGAAATAATTTGACGATTTAATAATTTAAAATAATCAAGCTTGTGATCACGCCAGTGCAAAGCGGGATTGATATGCTGAGACTATGAAAGTAACATGAAGAAAGCATTCAAAGCCTTTTAACTTTAAAGTGATGAAACAAAATTCACAATTTCGTTACAATTATGTTATCAATATAAATGCATGGGTGCAATAAGGACATAATTATGTTGAATGAAATCCGACTTTGAAGAAGTACAAGCAACAATTACCGTAATATACTTTTTGACTCGGTATCCGACAGGTGTGCAGTGGATACATCTATATGTGATGTGTTCTAGGTTTGTTATTAGCTCCCGTTGTCCATCAATTTAAATTCCCTGTAATGATCCTCGCACAAAGAAAACAAAAGGTATGGGATATGTTAAGTCTGAACGAATTTAATTAGCACTATTCAGATTTCATGCAATAAGATGAATGGAAAAAAAGACCTACAGTAATTTCCCATGTTAAATTGAGGCAGACTAATTTGCGACAATTTCACTGCTTCTTTAAAGAAACCATATGTAAATTTGAAACATTATGATTTGAAATGGCCAGTAGTATTAGGCACTTGGAAATGCTCCACAACGGCAGAGGAATGCATGCATGCTCATGAATGCACTTGCATACTAATGGCCGTATTTGTGCAAATAAACGTGTGCACGGACACACACACACAGACACAGACACACACAACACACACAACACACACACACACACACAACACACACACACACACACACACACACACACACACAATCATTAGTCCATGCTCAGAGCCATCACTCCATTTGGTGGACATGAATATGGATAAGATAACAAATTAAGACAACCTTAGGGATGTCTCTCAGCCTCTCTCGCACATGTGTCTTACTCCCAACATAAAATAAACAAATAAATGATAGACATGTAAAATACGAAGCCGTAGTGAACTCAACTTATACAAGGCAGCTGTGTGCGGAGAGGATAAACAGAGGTTATATTCACAACCTTCGTCAATTTCTTTCCATTTCACATGAGGGTTAACGTGAATAGACAGGCATCCACACACAAACAAACAAAATGAAGGGCTTACCAGCACCACTGCTGTCGTGTAACTATGAAACACTTTCGGCGAGAGCCACTGACTACGAGGCCTGTCTGACCTTCAGTCACATCGTGTGTGGGGTTACTAGCCAATAACCCGCAGCCTTCACAGGCCAAACCACTACCAACACCACCCCCACCACCTAGAAGGAGAATACCAAGGGGTATACTGAGGCAGACATCAACAACACCTCCCTCGGATATCAAGAGAGAGGGCAGTGTGTGTGTGTGTGTGTGTGTGTGTGTGTGTGTGTGTGTGTGTGTGTGTGTGTGTGTGTGTGTGTGTGTGTGTGTGTGTGTGTGTTAGAAGGGGGCATGGATGGCAAGAGCAGACACAGTAAAAGTCCATGAAGTACACAGCGCTAGAGGAACAAGCCTACTAAATAGTGTTATTGCTCTCTTTCTCCCTATGTTTCACTACTGCATTCATGTACCTGTGATTGAGAGGTGCCCTGATTGCCCAAATGAGCCGGGAGCGGTCCAGAATCCAAATTGGCTCATGCATAGGCAGGATTAGTCAATTCAAAACAGACATTCTCAAGAGCATCTTTCTCACTAATGGCTGATAGATGGCTATGGCATTTCTATCAAATCACATTCAAATTATAGCTCTCAAATCTTACCTTTCCCACCTTAAAGGGGTGGAAATGAAGACTAAAGATGTGACATCGGGGCAGGCACCAAAAAGGAAAAAGCAAAGTTTCGCAGAGAGTGGGTGAATTGCTGCTTGAGCGCACAAATCTTGCTCCTAGTCTTTGATGAACAAGCACACACACATTTCATCACAGTTGAAATTGTCTCTAACACACACACCCACACACAAGCACAGAAACACACGGATGGTTGCACGCAGAGCGCACATAGAAACTCATTTAATCATGGCAAACCTACCTAACCTACCTACCACGCACGTTTTGTACGCACACAGACATGAACATGTGCACAAACGAGTGGTGGCAAACAGTTTAATTGCATTCATTAAACGGCTTAATTTAGAGGAACAACTGTTGATATGCTGCGTGGGTGTCATGGCAGGGTGCATCATCATCAAGGATTAATCTCACCCAACTGCGCGCGCGCGCGCACGCACGCACGCACGCACGCACGCACGCACGCACGCACGCACGCACGCACGCACGCACGCACGCACGCACGCACGCACGCACGCACGCAAGCAAACACACACACACACACAGTATGCAAATGCATGACTGTTGAACAGTGAAGGCTTATACAATATTTTATGCAAAAAAACATGTCAAGCTTCAACCTAGTTTCCCATACTCCTCAAAGCACAGCCATGACCCTCTGGTGTGTTGTGAGGAGCATGTGTGTGTGTGTGTGTGTGTGCGTCTTTGAAGGCACTCTGTGTATGTGAGCTATACGGAAAACATGCCATAGAATATATGGGTCAGATATGTTATTTGGATATATAGAGGGTAATTGTCAAAGGGAATGTGAGTGAGTGCGCGTGAGTGCGCGTGTGTGCATGTGTGTGTGTGTGTGCGTGTGTGTGAGCATGCACGGATGTGTGCATGTGTATCGTCTGAAAATGTGCATTCGACTGTAAAGACAGTAATTGGCAGAGATACATCTCCTTCATGTGAATATGGGAGGCACGCCTGTCAAAGAGGAAGCCCCAAACGGATCTTCAAAAGTAGACGGACTGATGTATATAACTGGGGGGGGGGTTTCGAGAAATGGCAAAAAAAGCAAAAGACAGAGGCAGAACCAGAGAAAGCCAGAGAGAGAGCGGAAGGGGGGTGTGTGTGGTGTGTGTGTGTGTGTGTGTGTGTGTGTGTGTGTGTGTGTGTGTGTGTGTGTGTGTGTGTGTGTGTGTGTGTGTGTGTGTGTGTGTGTGTGTGTGTGTGTGTGTGTGTGTGTAGCATGGTGCCTCTTCTGTTTTCTGGCACAACTTTTTTGAAGCCAGAGAAACCAAAAGTGGACATGGGTGGAGGAGGAGGACAACAGCAATGGGGAGAGAGAGGTTCTTTAAGATGGAGGCTTCCCCTCGACATGTGAAGCCCTGCCAATTTCTATTTGGGTATTTGAGGCTGACGGAACTCATTTGATGTCGAGGTTGGCATGTTGATGAAGTGTGGGCGGGCAGTGTAAAGAGAAAATAAAAACACAAGACAGAGGTAGGGACATGAATGCAGTCCCAAAGTTACACAAGTCACCCCACAGGAAGTTGCAAGTGGTTGACCTTCAGTGGACTTTGGGCTTTAAAAATGGTGTGTTGGCGCAGACAAAAGGGCAGAAACCAGGCGGTACATTGGACTTCTATCGCCACGGCTTCAGTCGAAATGGTTTAGACTAACTCTTTAGCACCGCTGCCTGCGATGGGTAAGAAACACCAAGTGGATGTACCGGGTACTCACTTATATTATAGATATTTGCTTTAATATTTGGTAAGAAATAGCAACATTCTGATGTGTGTATTTCAATATGAACCAGTTCGAAAGCAAGACTTAGTGAGATTGGGTGGAATTATGCACATTTGGATGACAGCTAAGCAGTGACTACAAGGACACAGAGAGGGTAAGAAATGCCAGGCATCATTAGGCTTACAACCCACACATCTCAATGACTATAATGTACAAAGCCTATGCAAACGGGCCAATTTAGATTTCGCTGTTAAGATGGCTATATCTGGGCTATGTCACGCTTCCATTTTCTTTAATTTATATTTCATAAAGTTTCAGTTAACTTTTGACTACCTGATAAATTTCAGTCTCAACTATATATTGTTGGTGTTTTACTTTATTTGACCGTTTTATGTTTCCGCTGTAATTAATCGAAAAGGCCTTGAGTCAAATTGAAGAATTGCTTACATTTTTATGCATTATAATAACCTAGCCTACGAAGAATCCAATTATCATCTAGATGGGATTGGCAATCTGGGCACCTTGGGAAAGAGAACCAATCTGGGAGTATGGGCTGGGGTCCGCGGTGATCCTGTGGGAGCTAGGAGCTTGATATGTGCTCTAGAACGGCCGAGGAAAGCCACGGGGGTGCCCTGCCAGAGGAAGTGAGAGCGCTGGCAGCTGGACGCGGCCAGGCCCATAATGACAGGGATTTATGGGTAATATGGGTTTTATGACGAGCGTGCTCCCCCTGTTTGACCAGCCTGACTGAGCAGATTCCTCTTCATATATCAAATTAATTCATATTAAAACCCGAAGACAAACAGAGCAGACGCAGACAGACGGACTGACGGACCGAGCAAGAGACGGAGGGACGGGGGGGGGGGGGAGGGAGAGAATGGGAAAGAAGAGAACTTTGGGGAAAAAATTGCTAAGATAACACACATTAGAAAGTAAGACGTTAATAGGCAGGAGCGAATGGAAAAAGTGCAACAAAAAAAAGAAATCAAAAAACCGGAATGCAGCGGAACAACATGGAGATAGAACAACAATCTCTGAATGGAGGCAGATTCCTTCAGATGTGAGCAGCTAATGATATTAGCGAGCTGGTTAGCAATCAGCAGGCCTTGCTATCTGTTCTAATTAACAAATTTGTGTCACTTAATGAGCAATGAAAGCAATTAAACTGTTCCAAAGTCTTTGTTGATTGCCATCACAGCCAGTTCCTTGGTAGGATGGGGTGTGTCTTTCTGTGTTTGTGTTCATTTGTGCATGTGGTGTGATGTGGTGTATGCGCGTGTGTGTGGTGTGTACGTGCATGTGTGTGTGCGCTGGTGTTTATTTGTGTGTGTGTGCGCCCCTGTATGTGTGCGTTGGGGGTTAAGGATAGAGAAACAAAGGGATACTAATGAGGTTGTCTTAATTGGTCTGCCATGCTCATTTATCTAATGATTGTCATTAATGCAATCACATGGAAGCAATGGACACCCTTGTCTACCTGGAACACTCCCGTCTTTTTAATCGTAGGGTCTTGATGATTCCAACACACCCATAAATAGAGTGGACATAGTTTCATCATTTCACCATTTTACCATCATTTGTATGAGAAAAGTTTGCCGCAGATGAGAATCTTTATTTTTATTCCCCTAAGTTTGTTTCGCCACGTTACAAGCAGCACCTCGCGCAGGAGGTCCACTGGGGCCGCGGCATGATTACGGCGTTTTGGAAGCACAACAGAAAAAAATGCTTGTCCGATGCTTGCACTGACTGGGCTGTCACACCGATGTATGTTCTCTGTCAGTCAGTGGCGGCGACAGCCAGCAGGGGCCAGCGTGGGTGGGTGGGTGGTCGGGCGCTCAGCACAGTGTTGGGGACGATGGGGGGCAGGAACAAGTTCAGCAGAAGCCGTGGCTCTTCAGCCCGCTTCGACTAAGGTTCTTGTTCAGTAGGAGCTGGGAACATGTACGCCGAGGGGCCCGGAATAGAGGGGTCAGAGAGTTGTGTCCGTTGTAAGCAGAGGTCTGTTGTTTGTGAGGTTGAGAGGAGGCTCCATGGAAGCAGTGCGAAAGAGGGAGTGCAATTGGTCAAATTAAACAAGAGCTGACGTTCATTTTAGGGCATTGTGTATCACACACACACACACTCGTACACAAACGCACAGCTAAAGGGGAGATATTCATAGGGTTATTAGATCATAATCAAAACCTAAAAAAAATAATCAATGTGTTAATGCCTCGTATCTGCTGTCTAGGAAGTCAAGGCGATGGTCCCACACACACTTACACAGTGAGATGGGACAGACACACACACACACACACACACACACACACACACACACACACACACACACACACACACACACACACACACACACACACACACACACACACACACACACACACACACACACACACACACACACACACACACACACACACCGCCAGTTCTGCTGATTCTCCATTGACCTCATTTCGCCCGTGTATGGGATGTGGGTCTCGTTTTGTAAGAAAATGACTGGTCAGTATTAAGGGTAATTATATTCATAGCCTCACAGCAGGAAACTTGTTTGTGTTTGTTAATTCACTTAGCCAGCCCCTTGTGTATACGTGCGTGTGTGTTAATGTGTGTGTCCATAATCGGCCTATGTGTGAGGGTTTTGCTAACAGACATGTAAATATGATTTTTTTTTTATGCAAATATTATTTAAACATTAGAGCCAGTGCCTGTATATAACAGCTCTGAGACTAATGAGTAGGGCTTGTTTACCGTCTTAACAAGCTTAGCAACATTCAGGGGCCACGGCATACAGTCCTCTCCTTTGCTCCACTCTAAAGCTGCCTCTCTCCCCCTGTCTCTCCCACTCTCCCACCTCGCTCCCACTCTCCTCACCCCTCTCCTCCTCTCCCCATCTTTTCCTCTCTCCCTCTACCTCCCTCTCTCTCTCCTCTCTCCCTATATTTTCCTCTCTCCCTCCCTTTCTCTCTCCTCTTTTTCTCCCTCTACCTCCCTTTCCCTCTCCTCTTTCTCCCTCTACCTCCCTTTCTCTCTCCTCTTTCTCCCTCTACCTCCCTTTCTCTCTCCTCTTTCTCCCTCTACCTCCCTTACTCTCTCCTCTCTCCCTCCCTCCTCCTCTACCCCTCCTCTTTCCCCTTCCTCCTCTCTCCCTCTTTCTCCCCTCATCCCTCCTCTCTTCCTATATTTTCCTCTCCCCCTTGACCTCCCTCTTTCTCTCCTCTCTTTCTCCCTCTTCTCTCTCCTCCCCTCTCTCTCTCTTCCCTCTCTCCTCCTCATCTAACTTTCCTCTCTCCCTCTCTGAGGCTCCCAGCAGTGGACAGAGGAGTGGGACAGCGGGTCACAAACACTGGTCTGTCATGGTGAGACAACATTGCTGTACCTTCCACAGCACAGCCGCATCGGTTTTACGGATGTGGATGGGGGAGACCAGGGCAGAACATGCATTAAAAAGTCTCATAAAGAAAAAGTTGTGTGTGCCTGGGTGGAGGTACTGTATATTGCACCTGCCTTGGCAGAGCTATGGTAATGATTGCGTGTGCATTGAGACTGCATATATACATACAATATACTCAGACTCACACATAAACATACAGTGAGCCCACAGTATTATCTTTGGACGTTTCTAGGGGTTGAAAGCTCTGTTAAAGAGCTTTCATGTAGGATTTTTCATGCATTAATCGATTTTGCGTTGCAAAGAACTGCCTGTGGGCTGATTTCTACTGCATTAGAACCAGTCTGGTTTTGCGGGGTGAAAGGAGGGAAATTACATCTACAGTCCTGTTCTTTCATTACTTTTTACAATTATTTATGAATATAGCTAACGATAGTTCATCACTGTTATTGACCCATCCATAGGAGCTTGCCGTCCCATGGCCCCAATGCACGAGCTTGATCAGGCCGCAGTTCACTTACCGACCAAAGGGGGCGGTAATGAGAAAGAGTTTCTGATTCTTACACATCGTACCTTTAACAATAACTTATTAAGATGATCAGTCCCTTTACTGTTACAAAAGACTGACCTGTAGGGGATAAAAGTAACTTGAGTTAAGTGCTTTGTGTGTACGACTGCATACACCATAATTCACGTTTGTTAGTTTTTTTCAATAAAACTACAATTAAATTACAGCGACTAGAAGCGAAATTAACACCCAACACAAAACACATAAAGCACAGAAAGTTAATATTGTGTGAACTCAACACTACGGTGGGTAAAGGAAATTGAATCACTGGTAAATTACTCCCAGGCATCAAAATCAACAAACCTTGAAAACAGGGCATGGAATTAATAAGATAACTCAACATATTAGCATATGAGATGCTACCACTAGTTCATGTCGAATGTAAAGAACGTTTAAATGGGTTCTAGGTAAAGAGCTGCAGAATTACTGCTTACTATCTAAAGAGAATGTTTAGATTCGACACCAAAAAATGTATGTGAACTGCAGGTTGGTTGAAATACGTAATAAGGATAATCTAATACAAATTCTAGTTGAATAGTATTTCGGTTTGCTTTGAAGCATGGTTTGTGTGTGTGTGTGTGTGTGTGTCTTGCCACTTATAGCCAAGACAGCCTTGTCAGAGCTGAGTGTCTCTTCTTTCTTTACAGATGGGAAGATGAAATCATGTTCTGTTCCTTTACCTCCCCTCCTTCTTTCAAACCAGAATTGTTTCTTTGTTGAATAGCTCTATTCACAGAGCAAAATATAACCTTTCAAAAGTGCTAAAAATGTAAAAACAAGTTATATTTGTGTGCAAGCTTGTGTGTGTGTATATGTGTATGTCAATCTCCAATGGACTGAATGACTGGAATGTTGATTCCATCAGCCTGGCATGCCTCCTCTTTTCATAAAAACGTCAATCCCTCTCTCTCTAGCACTTCATTTCTGCATGGCTCGTCACACATCTTCTCTTTTTCCTCCCAGAAAATATAAAACATGTCCCCCATGGCTCTTCTGCCTCTTCTTCCTCTGACCCATTATCCCCTCCCTCCCTTCCTCCTCCTCCTCCTCCTCCTCCTCCATCCTCTTCTTCTGCTCGTCTCTCAGGGGTCCTGCCCTTTCTTACTGCTGGCCCTCCATAACGTTGTATCGCGCCACAATGTCGGGACACTGCATTCTGTCTGGTGTTCATGTGAGCACGCTCGCTCATTTCAACAGTCCGGGGGCCAGAGGCTGATGCTAAGATGAGACAAGGTCCTTACTTTTGGGGTTTTACTTGCCGGTAGCTATTGTGAGAAAGAGATGGAGGGAGATGGGGAGTCCAAGCGATGACAACAGATTTATAGGGAGATGTGGATGTATTTGAGCAGGAGAGGTAAGAGAGATATTAAGGTAGAGTGACAGAGAATGAGCAAGAGATATAAGAGAAGGAGTTAGAGATATAAAGAGACAACGGCAATATACAATATATCGGATAAAGAAAAGGAGTGAGATTAAGATATACAGAGTATACAAGGCGTAAGACATAAAGTGAACAGATATATGGAGATAAGGGGAGACTCATGGAAATGGGGGGAGAAACGTTTATTATGTACCGTACTAATGTGAAAGTCAGCAAGGTCTGACAACTGTCTTCCAGTAGACTCATTTCCATCTCAAAATAGGCTAAGCAGCTCCATTACCTTATCGCTTGTTATCTGTTATCACTCACTCACTCAATCAAATGTGCTCATGACTCAAGTTATAAGTCCAGCTGTGTTTTCCAACTCTCTATCTCTCTGTGCAAGTTTGTTTGTGAGAGAGAGAGAGAGAGAGAGAGAGAGAGAGAGAGAGAGAGAGAGAGAAGAGAGAGAGAGAGAGAGAGAGAGAGAGAGAGAGAGAGAGAGAGAGAGAGAGAGAGAGAGAGAGAGAGAGAAGAGAGAGAGAGAGAGAGAGAGAGAGAGAGAGAGAGAGAGAGAGAGAACACAGTCAGAGAGAGAGCGAGAGAGACAAAGAGAGAGCAAGGGCAATGCCATTAACAACCTGAGGCTTTCAGAGTTTTGGAAGACATGAGCAACAATCACAAAAAAGTCGAAACTCAACCTGGGCATGAAGCAAGAATTTACTACTTAGAAGAAGAATGTATTTACTAAGAGGGAACTCAAGTGTTTCTGTGTGTGTGTATATGTGTGTATATATATATGTGTGTGTGTGTGTGTGTGTGTGTGTGTGTGTGTGTGTGTGTGTGTGTGTGTGTGTGTGTGTGTGTGTGTGTGTGTGTGTGTGTGTTTGTGTGGTGTCTCAGCTGTGTCCCCCCTGCAGGGACACACTCATGCCGTGGTATCCGCCGTCTGAGCGGGCAGCACAGCCCGAAGGTTGACTGTACAGTGAGGAGGTACTGGGGGATGTGTGTGTGGGTGTATGTGTGTGTGTTTGCGTGTTTGTAAGTGTGCGTTAAAAAAAAAAGTGAGAACTGACTCCTTGGGGGGGGGGGGGGGTGTGAAGGGACCCCTGCTGGTATGAAACATCCCCCCCCCCCTACAAAACAGACAGACACACACTAATGCCACTTAAGGCGACACAGATCTGTGGTCCTTCCTCGAGATCCGTTGTGACTCCTCCCTCCAAGCGGACGGCCCCTGCATACGTATCAAACGCACATCCGAGGCTCACGCCATATCCTGTTGATTCCACCAGCTATGGCTGCAGCGTGTGTGTGTGTGTGACCAGGGAGCTCACCCATTTGGGATCAAAACTGCAGTGTGTGTGTGTGTGTGTGTGTCTCTGTGTGTGTGTGTGTGTGTGTGTGTGTGTGTGTGTGTGTGTGTGTGTGTGTGTGTGTGTGTGTGTGTGTGTGTGTGTGTGTGTGTGTGTGTGTGTGTGTGTGTGTGTGTGTGTGTGTGTGTGTGTGTGTGTGTGTGTGTGTGTGTGGCGTGTTGTGTTGTTTGTGTGTGTGTGGTTTCGTGCGTGTGCGTAGCAAAGCGCTGTCTAGGCTTGTACAATCCGGCCCCCACCAGACGCAATAAAAACACAAAGTTTAGAGCAGCAGAGATAAGAACGTTTTTACTGGAAGTGCTTAAAGACAGGGCATGAGATTCGACAGAGTTCGCCTGTGCTCACTGAATGTTGATTGTCCAATTGCATGGCTCGAACGTGCACTCATTTGCCTAGAGTTAACTGAAGTTCTGTCGCACCCATTTTTCATTGAGTAGAGAATGCATTGTACTCATTTTAAAGAAAACCAAACAGAACAATTAACAGAACAACTGGTGAGTGAGGTCCCCCCCTTCACTGTAAAGCGTCTTTTGAGTGTCTATATAAATTCAATCAATTATTATTATTATTGACAATTACCCAAGGGACAGCACTAAATACAGTTGGTGCTGAACGACAGTTTGTAATTCGAGTGACGTCAGGTGACACCCTTTCAGCCAATCAGGAAAGTCTTTTCTTTTAAGGTTGTCCAGAGTTCTGTCAGCGCTGACCAATAGGGTACGAGAGGGCTGCAAACCGAAGGGAGAAGGGGGAGCGAGGGGCAGAGAAAGATTCTCATGGAAGGACAGAGGAAGGAAGGGAGAGACAAGGAAAAGACGGAGAGATGGAGATGTCACAGGGAGGCCTGGTGATTGATGGGCTGTGACAGGCCAATAATGGGCTCGGAGCAGTGCACAAAGTAGGTTGGTTGCATAATGCGAGTGCTCTCTTCACTTCACTCACACACACACACACACACACACACACACACACACACACACACACACACACACACACACACACACACACACACACACACAATATTATATTTGTGGAGTGAGAATTGCAAAACAAAATTAATTTCTATCAATAGCCAAGCAGGGATCCGACCCTGAAACAGATCTCCCGAATACAACCCCCCCCCCCCCCCCGCCCCAAATGGGAGGCATGGGTTAGGGGGGGCACTTGTTGAGACCAGCAAAGACAGTATTTTACAGTGGCTTAGCATGTTCCCGGCTAATTTGCTTTTCTTTCGTCCCTGATGGCGCACGAGATAGGATTGCTTTGAAGACTCCTCACAGCCATTCTCCACCGGTTAAACTCCTTGAGCTCATCCCTCTCCCTCAGTCTCCAGGTAATGAGTTGCGTTGAGCGCGTCGATGCGGCAGCGCTCGCTGTTAATTACAGGTAGAATCACTAAAAACCTGTGTGTGCGCTCGGTTTTCTGTGTGTTTAGAACGTAGCTGTGTGTGTGTGTGTGCTGTTGTGTGAGGTAAGTAAGACAGGTGCCTAACATCTTAGGGGAATTGTGGTTGACAGGAGGAAGAAGAAAAACGGTCCCCTTGTGCATCCCATCCCAATAGACGGCGCTTAGATTAGTCACTTAAGCTCCGGCGAGGGGGCGCAAGTGTGTGCCTGTGCGTGTGTGCATGTGCATGTGCATGCGGTGTGCCTGGGCTTGTGTATATGTACAGTATGTGTGTGCATGTTTACGTTTGTGCGCGTGTGGTGATTATTACAAGTCGGGACGGACATGCTATGTGGCCCCAAACATGACAAGCCAATCCAAGTGCATATGCCCCTGTTCTGGGTACGTTGCTTGCATAGTGTTTCACATTCAACAGGGACAAAGGTAACTTCTGCATTTCAAGGGATCGACAAACCATAACAGAGTGCCTCAAAAGCTTCTTGTTTTTTAGGTTCTAAGGTGCCAGTAAGGTAAACGCTCACAATGTCTGCGTGAGTGTGTGTGTGGGTGTGTGTGTCTCTTTTGTTCTGGGCCAAAGCCTGAACCAGCTCAAAGAGTCGTCTAGACATCAAAACAACGCAAACACTCCAGGCCCTAAGCTGCTTGCTGCCCACCGATAGCCGTGTCTGTGAGTGAGGGTGGTGTCCCAACAAGGGGTCAGCGGGGGTGCACAGGCCGGAGAGGGGGGAGGGAGGGGTGTCTGCACATGTCACCACTTTGTCATGGACCGTGATGAAGCACCCCCACCTAGAGGGGTCAGAGGTTTAAGGGGGGAGGGGAAGGGTAGAAGAGCAGGCGAAGAAGAACAGTAGTCCCCAGAACAGTACCCAGATCCACTCCAAAGTTGTTCTTGTTTGGTTAAAAAAAATAAAATAAAATAACACACACGTGGAACATGATGACGCCACGCGCAACATCTGTTTGTTTTGACGTCAACAAAAAGGCTGTCAAGCGGAGGAGGAACTGTTAAAACGAGGTAAAAATGTGCACGCCGACACGCTAGCCCAGAGCTCCCCAGTGTATGCCTTGTGATTATTTACAAAGCTACAAGCCAAACAAACCACGGCAGAGTGTAGCTGTTATTGTCCATACCAAAACACACAAAGCAGAAGTGAGTATATCAACAAGGAGAGACGAGACCGGAAACACACACACACAATTACAGTGTTGTTTAGGGAGTCAGGCAAATGTGAGTCAGTTTGTGTGTGCGTTTGTGTGTGTTGCAGTATGTTTGCCTCAAACGGTATTGGAAAGGCAAAAGACATTGAGAACGTGTGTGTGTGTGTGTGTGTGTGTTTGTGTGTGTTCAAACCATCCTTGTGGTATTTTTCAACCGAAAGGAGTATGTGCATGCTTGTCTCAGTGCAGCGTGTGTGTAAAACCAGCGAACATCACAACAAGGCTCAAAGAGAAGCACGTGGTCAATGGGTCCAAACGCCAGTCTCCCAGTGCCACCTATTGGCAGGAGGTGGAACTGCTACTATGACTACTATAACCACTACAACTATAAACTACATATCTACCTCTGATGCCCAGTAGTTATACTGCCACTGTAGTGTAAGCTAAAATATCAGTGCCACCATTACTAGTACTATTAATAGTGACCCCCCTTCTTAGACTAATACAACACAAATCGTGGGGCTGTGTCGAAGGACACACTCTCAGCTGAGACGGTGGTCTCAGTGGTGTCCACAGAGAGCGGAGGGGGGTCTTGAGTACATGTGGGGGCCGATGGAGAGATACGGAGGGCAGACATTTGGACGCGGGTTCACAGAGGACATGGCAGATGGTGGCTGAAAACAGACACACGCATACACGCCCGCACACACACACGCGCACACACACACACACACAAACAAACACAGAAGTGACACACACTTCAAGCCAACACCAGACTGTAGGGCACCACCTGCACACCTGGCATGGCTGCTATTATGTCACCAATCTGTGTGTGTGTGTGTGTGTGTGTGTGTCAGTGTGTGTGTGTGTGTGTGTCAGTGTATGTGTGAGTGTCACGCGTTGCCATTGTGTGAAAGGGGCCCCCTATTCACTAGTTACCACTGCCAGCTTGGCACTAAATCACAGGGCGAGGCTCTGTGCGCGCGCGCGCGCACAGCACACACACACACACACACACACACACACACACACACACACACACACACACACACACACACACACACACACACACACACACACACACACACACACACACACACACAAGCCCCTGTTTGTCCGTGTCCGGCCAATGAATAAAGTAACAGAGGTCAAACAGGAGGACACGAGACAGCATAACACAGACGGACCTGAAAGGTTCAAAGAGTGCAAATCCAACTTTAACAAACGCCTCTCTGTTTCTTCACCCTCTGTTCTTAGTGAAGCGGAGAGGGAGATAATGTCTCATACCCCCCCGCCTTTTCCCCCTCTCTCGCCTTCCCTCTCTCCCCCCTTTCAGACCCAGCCCAGTGAACCAAAAGCCAGTTGATACAAAGTTACACACACCCACAGTCAGGCAAGACCGTGACTGGGCATAATCAGCCATGAGGTTAAGTAGAGTCAGGTTAAACTAAGCTGTACTCTCTCTCTGTGTGTGTGTGTGTGTGTGTGTGTGTGTGTGTGTGTGTGTGTGTGTGTGTGTGTGTGTGTGTGTGTGTGTGTGTGTGTGTGTGTGTGTGTGTGTGTGTGTGTGTGTGTGTGTGTGTGTGTGTGTGTGTGTGTGTGTGTGTGCATGCCTGTGAGTGTGTTTGTCTTTGTGCTTGTGTGTATCTAAGTGTGTGTGTCTTTGGGTGTGTGTGTGTGTGTGTGTGTGTGTGTGTGTACACTGCGTGTGCACACAGTGTGTGCGTATGTGTGATGCCGGACCAGTAAGAGGTTATCAAACCACCTGCTTAGTGTCAAGCAGGAGAGGGGGGGCACGGGAGAGAAAGGGAGAGGGAGAGATAAAAAAAGAGTGTACGCGTGGAGAGGGGGTGGACGGGGGAGGGATTGGCGGGTGGGGGGGGGGGGGGAGTTGGATTTGAATTTGCCTCAATTGAATTTGGTCCATCTGTCATTTGCATTGTTGTTGTCGCTGCATGTCTCATTTCTCATCCCATTTGTAGAAAATTAAGAAAGGAGCCAAGACGTATTGAACGCCGGCCAAAAGATATCAACCGAGCGTGGCTTCTTCCCTAAATTCACTTTAACCACTCTTCTTTATGGACACTTTCCATCAACCGGTGTCCTTCCGCCCTGCGAGACACCAGCTCATTGTGTGCAAAAGTCATCATTAAACGTAACACTGTTGAATTGTTTATCAGCGGTGCCAAATCGCCTTCAATTTGATATTTCCCTGTGCTTCACTTTTTGTGCGTTCATTGTCTAGTTCATATCATTTTTTTTATTGAATTAGGATCCATATCCTCAAGGCGAACAAAACTAACGCAAAGAAAAAAAAACACACCAAAATAAAAATCCCCTGAATGAATAATTCAAGGTTGACGCGTCCGACCTCACTTTCGTCGTCGGCTGCGCCACGTACCGGAGGGGGGGGGGAGGAGCCAGCCCCCCGCCCGCCGCCGCCGCCGCCGCTCAGTCTTTGATGGTCAGTACCTGTGTCAGCCGCTCGCCGCGGCATGGCAAAACCGGAGCTGACACCTGTCACCGTAGCGGGGAGGCGCGGCGGGGTCGGGGAGGCCGGGCCCCCCTCAGCCCGTCCGCATCCGCCTGTCTCCCGGTATCTGTACCACCGCCGCCAAAGCTGTCATGTGCCATCCAAGACGGAGGCCAGGAATACCGCGCTAATCCCGTGAACCGCGCGTCGTGTCACCAAAGCCCCCCCCCCCCCCCCACTCAGAGCCTTATGGGGGCTCGTGTGCGGAGAGGCCGACGGGGCAGGTTGGAGCGCGCTTCGGCTGGCTGTACTTCAACACTTTAGGTTTATATGTATATACACCATATATATTTCAGTTTATAATCCCAAATCCTCAAAGTTGATATACCATGTCATCTTGTCCATCACCACCATTGCTGGACTCGATCCACAACATTCACTCACTAATATATACAGACAAACCATTGGATGCTAATGTAATCTGTTTGGGATTCCCCCCAACTCCACACCGACATCACCCCCCCCCCCCCCATCAAGGGTCTTGCTGGCTGTCCAGAGGTATAAGTGCAAGGGGCCAGCAGGCTTAAAAGCGCGCGCGCGCGTGTGTGTGTGTGTGTGTGTGTGTGTGTGTGTGTGTGTGTGTGTGTGTGTGTGTGTGTGTGTGTGTGTGTGTGTGTGTGTGTGTGTGTGTGTGTGTGTGTGTGTGTGTGTGTGTGTGTGTGTGTGTGTGTGTCTGAGTGCCTGAGTGTTTGTGTGTCACGTCATGTCATGGACACATTCACTTCAGTCACTTCAGTTCACATGTTGATGTGGGCATATGATGTGCGTGAGTGGGTTTGTGAACTGATCTTTATTCTTTTCAAAGGAGGACAGAGCGATGGCATGACGGGGGGCATCTCGTTCAAGGCCTCCTCTTGTACACACACATGCTTTGTCCCAATGTGGAGTCAGAGAAGGTGACCTCACAATCCTGCATACCTGTGGAACCAATTCTCAATTAATTTGTCAAAATAACCACCTGGCCTTTGATCAGGGAATCAAAGCGTCGCCCCCGGTTAAACGTCTAGACTCGAGAGAGAGTCGGCCCTCTCGAAGAAACAAGCACCTGCTCCGTCATATTATCATCAATCTAAAGTATTTATCAAGTCACTTCAAGCTCATCATTGACAGAAAGGGGAAAATGCGTACAGCACTTTGGTCCGCAGACGGGAGACTGCCGGCAGATGAGAGCATGACTGTGTGAAACAGACCTTTAGAGGGGGATGAAAGAGGAGAGGGAGGAGGCGTCCACAGAGAGGTGGGGAAGAAACAGAGCCAGCCCCCTGACATGTGAGGGAAGCAGCTAGTGAGTGGGTGAGAGAGTGAGGGAGAGAGAGTGAGAGAGAGAGAGAGAGAGAGAGAGAGAGAGAGAGAGAGAGAGAGAGAGAGAGAGAGAGAGAGAGAGAGAGAGAGAGAGAGAGAGAGAGAGAGAGAGAGAGAGAGAGAGAGAGAGAGGAGTGAGTGAGCGAGAGAGGGAGTGAGTGAGCGAGCGAGAGTGAGGGAGTGTGTGAGTGTATGAGGGAGTGAGGGAGTAAGTGAGAGGGGAAGTGAGTTAGTGAGTGAGTGAGCGAGAGAGTGAGGGAGTGAGTGAGCGAGAGAGTGAGGAGTGAGTGAGTGAGCGAGCGAGAGAGTGAGGGAGTGTGTGAGCGTATGAGGGAGTGAGGGGGGAGAGTGAGGGTGGAAGTGAGTTAGTGAGTGGGTGAGCGAGAGTGAGGGAGTGAGTGAGTGAGCAAGCGAGAGAGCGAGGGATTGAGGGAGGGTGTGAGTGAGTGAATGAGGGAGGGATGAGGGAGTACATGCATGCTTGAGTGAGTGAGTAAGAGAGAGAGAGAGAGAGAGAGAGAGAGAGAGAAAGAGAGCGAGCGAGCGAGTTAGGGAGTGCGTTGGGCTCCCGAGCATGTATAGAGGAGCCCCCAGCAGAGTAACACTGCGTCAAGCGTCGAACCGCTTGCTTATAATGCATAACGAATGAGTGGTGCTGCTCACTCCACTCACCACACCTCTCTCTCCCATACTTTTGTATTTCAAAGGCGATCGCTCTCCCGATAAACCCGCCACTGGCCATCCCTCACGGCAAACAGGACGCACGGCCGCCTCCATACTCTGTGTTTTGTGCTGAAGCAGAACGTCCCATCACTCCATCTTGTTTTTTTCTTCCTCTCTCTTTCCTACGGTTTCTCTCAGCCTTCTATTCGTCTGCCCCGTCGGGGGGCCCCGGTGAAAGGGCGGGAAATCTGAGCTTCCTCTTTCATTGCGCCCGTTTTATTTTCTCGCGACAAATAAACCAACCGTTGCTCGGTCATATTTCCTGCGTTTCAACGGACAGGCCGTGCCCCTACACACACACACACACACACACGCACACACACACGACACACAAAAACACGCACGCTCCTACGCTGACTGCTACTGATACAAGTGCGGAACAACAAGACATGTGCCCATCCAGATATGCCTCTCTTCCCTATTACCCCCCCCCCACCACCACATCACACCACACCACACACACACACACACACACACACACACACACACACACACACACACACACACACACACACACACACACACACACACACACACCCTATCAGATGACAGAGGCGGCTTCGCACCTGACAGCGGTGGGAGCTCCTCCGCACAAGACCGTAACCAACTTCCCCAAACGGCTCCAGAGTGACACTAGCAAACAAACCATCCAGACACACATTTCCCCCCCACCACCACACACACACACACACACACACACACACACACACACACACACACACACACACACACACACACACACACACCACACACACTCTCTAAGCTCTTCCCTCTGTGAGCAAAGTTCAAGGCAGCTGGTGAGTTTGTCCTTGACTGGCCAGCCCAGAGGCAGCGCACTGGCACAGATGCCGCTGTTTAAGCCCGATCTGGAAAGGATCTTTATTTCTTTTCTCTTTTTTTCCAAAATCCCTATTTTACACAACTGTGACCTTGTCAAGGGTGCATCCTCTCTTTGATTCCTCCCCCCCCCCCCCCGAACCATAATGCCTTGTGTTCCCTGGGACACACTGAGACAGCCACAGGAGTGGCGCTTGGCAAGACTTCAACAACCCGCGTGACAGTGAGACCCCACACACACACACGAGCACGTCTCCATCCGGGGCGATGATGCGTCCCTCCCACCCAACCGGCTCTTACTCTGAAGAGGTTCCCATGGAGTGATCCGGAGAACAGTCAGATATCCGTTGAATCATGCTTCCTATAGCCGGCCAATACATCTGCTACTGTTTTCCTCAAACATTAATTACTATTTATTAAAATTGTATTTATTTATTTAACCGCTTATCTCATTACTCCATCAGTCTGGTCAACATTAATAATATAATAAATGAGGATTATAATGATTGTGGTTGAATGTTAACGCCCGGCCCTAGAAGGAGTAGCGCGGTATCAGTCAGTGGACTCGCCCTTCACTGACCTGCCCGGGGCAGGCCTGTAGTGGCCCGGGACCAACAGCTGTTCTACTCGCCTCCAACCAGAACCAACTGGCAAGCCTCGCTCCCACCCTCCTCCTCCTCCTCCACCACCACCCCGTCCTCCTGCTGCTCCCCTTCCTCCTCCACCATCTCCACCTCTCACTCCCTAATGCTCCACCTCCTACCCCTTTTCCACCAGAACCACCACCCCCACCTCCTCCCCCCTCCACCACTACCTCCTCTTACAACTCCACCACGTCGTCCTCCTTCAGCATGAGCACCTCCTACACCACTACATCCTCTACCCCCCCTCCACCTCGACTTCGTCCTCCTCCTCCACAACCACCTCCTCTTCGTCCTCAACCTCTACCTCCTCCTCCACCAGCTCCTCCTCCTCCTCAACCTCTACCTCTACCTCCTCCACCACCACCACCTCCTCCTCCTCCTCCTCAACCTCTACCACCTCCTCCTCCTCCTCCACCATTCCCTCCTCCACCACCACCTCCTCCTCCTCCCACCTCCTCCACCATCTCCTCACCTTAGTGCTCCTCCTACCCCACCTACCCAAAAACATGTGTGACAAAGAAGAGCCACACTCCCCACAGACCACCCCACGCCCCCCTCTCCAAACCCCATTCCCTGCACTGTCATTCTCCTTCTTAGGACAGATAGCACACACACACACACACACACACACACACACACACACACACACACACACACACACACACACACACACACACACACACACACACACACACACACACACACACACACACACACACACAAAGACCCCAAACAAAAGATGAGTCATTATTCCAGTCCTTCTGGTGAAGTGGAATATGCAACAGCAGCAGCTGAACCAAAGCTTGACTAATTCATGGATATTTAACCAACAGAGGTTGTATTGCCTTATTGCTGTGAATAATAGTTTGCGTATGCCTATGTGGGCGACGCGATCCTCTTATTGGAGGCATTCTAAGGTAAATATTGAATATAATGCTAGAATCGCCTCATATAAATGTTCTTAAATCCTTCTTATAATATCTGTGTGTGTGTGTGTGTGTGTGTGTGTGCGTCTGTGTGTGTGCGTGCCCCTTGCCGTTACTCAAACTCTTTTGCACAACACACACACACGCGACATTAAACCCAACACAAGGGCTCGCTAACGGGTGACGTTATCGCTACCCGATCGGCAGCAGAGGGCGGACAGACTCGGCCCTCGCCCAGCGTCGACGAGAGCCCCGCCGTGGGGGTCCCGGAGGGTACGGCTGTCTGGATCTAGTGTGTGCGCCGTGAGTCACTCACCCAGGAAGGACTGCCGGGCCCTCTCCACCAGCTCCTCCACGGGGTAGCTGGCCAGATCACCGCGGGCATGCTTGGTCTTGCAGTAGGTGCACGCGTTCAGACACCTGGACGAAGGAAAGACGGCCTGGTTATTCTCAACGCAACCTGGATACATAGACTCACACAAAACGTATATACATAGGCACAAAACACGTTCACGACACCCACCTCATACACACATGTATATACACTTATACACATACAAATATACAAACACACAGACACACACACACACACCACACACGACGTTAACGCACACAGATACATCCATATACTGTACATATATACACATACATATATATAGAATTTGTATTGGTTGATATATTCATTCATCTGAACCCGACTTCTATTTGTAACACCCCACTGCATTGACTCAAAGCGCCCAACAACAACAGCCTCTCTAGCATGCTTTCAAGCATAGATGTCCGGCACGCAGGGAGAACCACAGGTGATCAGCGCACGGTCAACGGTGCTCCACTCAACATCATGCTGCTCGGCTGGTTATCCCTCCTGTAACCCCAACACCCCCATCAGCGGGGCGAAGGCAGCGGGCCGTTCATCAGTTTAACAGTGAGCGCTGTGGTGGCCCTTTGACCGGCCACCAAAATAGCATCGGGCTGTTGTCTCGGCAGCCCGGGGGCAAGAAGTGGTCTTATGTGAGACCCCTCTCATGCGTGCACACACACACTTACACACACACACACACACACACACACACACACACACAGGGATAAGCACACACAACACACACACACACACACACACACACAAGCAGACACACCAACCCTCACCAACACACACACTCATGCACACACACACACACACTCACGAACACACACACACACACACCCACCGCACATACACCAACACACACACAGCCACATACACGCAATTTGGGAGGACTGAGAGAAAAAGATATGAGCGTGGAAGAGGAGTAATGGTGGTTGTTGTCCAGTGTGCCAGACCAGAAGAAATGGAAAAAGGCAGACCAAAATAGCTCCACGGATCAATGTGCTTCAGAAGAGCAGCCCAGCAGCTGAAACTGGTTTGACGAACACTAACACGGAACTGATGGTTCCATTGTCTATGTGGTTGTGATGGTGTTTCGTGCGCAATCCCAAGCCACAGAGTTGCGCGTGTGTGTGCATCCGTGTCTTTGTGTGTGTTTGGAGGGGAGGTGGGGGGGGGGGGGGTTAAGCAATTTTCAAAGTCGCCTGTTGAAAGGAAGAAAGAAAAAAATGAGTTCACACATGAATCCACACAAATAAGGTGTTTTTGTGCTGTGCTCGACAATTGTGACACTTTGGGCAGCTAATTCGATACGGTGGAGTGGGGTACGCGGTTTGGATCTTGGATGGGGACCGGGGGGGGGGGGGGGGGGGGGGGGGGCCAAAGCAGAACTAAATGATGTTGTTGTCACTGAAAATAGTGTATTTTTGGACCCTTTCATTTTCGGGCCACCCTAGATTTGGTCAGCATAACAGGGAACACGCCAGGGGCTTCACACAAGACGTTCCATTGGCTGGATGGAGCTAAAAACGGTGGTTTTATGTCAAAGCAAATGTCATTTGGGGCATTCAAGAATTGAATTAGAAATTTGTGCGCGTGAGGATGTAGCGCCGCTCCACTAATCCCTGCCCTTGTTCAAATCTTGCGAAGCAGCTGACTTTTATTTGACTATTATTTTTATGTATTTTATACCCACAAAAACCACATCGATCTTCGATACAAGGCAGTTTGGTTTCCAAAATGAATAAAAAAATTGTGGAGCAGATGAGTTAAATAACCCCCTAACCAATTTCCAAATAGACACAGAATGTGCATCCAACAAGAATCAATAAACAAAACGCGACACACAGTCCCACACAGAAAGTAAACTTATCTTCAGCAGAGACGACGTTGTCCGTAATCTCAAAGGGCTATTGCATTATCTCCCTTAATCCCCGTGTCTTATCCATCCATTCCAGCGATTATTTAATTCCACCGCCATGTCATAAACGGTACATCTATATATCTTTCCAACGCTAACACAGCGCTTTCTGCGGAAGCAGACCCATCGATCTCAGCCCTTAATAAGGTAATGGTGAAAGCGGAGCTCTCGTTAGTGAGACAGAGATGCTTCCATCTCTTTGGCTGTACGGCCGCTCTCCATCTCTCCCCCTCCGTCAGGGTGTCTCTTACCCAGGCGGAGGGCACCGAGGAAGGGAGCTAGGTCACAGGACACAGCCCTGGAGAGAGCACAGATGGGGCCCTGGGAGCAACTAGGCGTACACAGACACACACAGATGGGGCCCTGGGAGCACTAGGCGTGCACATAAACACAGACACACACACACACACACACACACACACACACACACACACACACACACACACACACACACCAGGGGGTACATCCATCTTAATGTGATCACGGCCAGCTGAGTGGATCACACCAACATTAATCTCAAGAGACAGATAGTGGTCTGTTTGTGAGTTTGTGCACGTGGGTCTGTTTCTGCGTGTGTGCGGGTTTTGTGTGTGCGTGTTTGCGAGTGTGGGTATATTACGGTGTGTATGTGTGTGTGTTAAGGCCTATTTTTGCATGTTCATGACTATATATGTGGGCGACGTTTACAGTCAATTTACGCAGAGGGTATTAGCAAGTGTGAGTGAGTGAGTGATTGAGTAGCACAAGGAAGGGAGGGAGGGAGGGGAGAGAGAGAGAGAGAGCAGACAGAGAGAGAGCGCGAGAGCGAGCGAGGGAGAGAGAGAGAGAGGGAGGGGAGAGAGGCGCGAGAGCGAGGAGAGAGAGAGAGAGAGAGAGAGAATGCCACTGCTGACCATTTGTCTAGGATCACAACACAGTATTAGCCGCCGTGCCCCTCCCTCCCTCCCTCCCTCCGACTGTCCGTCAGTCAGTCCAAACTGAGAGTGACAGCGAGTCAGCCCTCGAAAGGCACATTCGCTAACACAGAGCGAGAGGCAGCCTATAAATCACACAAACGCACACACACGCACATTTCCTGAAATAGACACAAACAGGGACCCACAAACATAGGACTTTTGGGAATGTGCAAAGTGAGCCGTTAAGTACGGGAGTACAGGAAAATACGTAAACCTTGTAAAAATGTGTATATATACAGTATATATACTATCCATCCTCAATGTGAAGTAGACTATCCATCCACCCAGCCATGGCAGGCGTTCAATGCGCTGCCGGTGGGGAAGGCATAACCCCACCGGTCAGAGTGGCGTCTGAGAGAGCAGAGCCACACGGCTCGCTGGAGCGTGTGACAAAGCCGCTACCTTCAATCAAGTCAATTAAAACCGCGGCACATGAGAGCGTTGGCGGCAGCGGCTGTGAAACCGATGAGCCTCCCTTAAGAGTCTGTCTGCCTGTCGGGTCGATCCGTCTTCATCGCCAGACACTGACACCCGCCGAAGCCTCGGCTAAAGCGGCCGCCCGGGAAAAGGAAATACACAAGAAGGCGGTCAATGTGAAGACGGTCAAACTTTTTTCTGGAGATAATTCGATTAATGCATGCATATACGTTTCATGCAGCTGAGTGAGGCTTGAGTGGAATTAGATGCAGGGCAGACCAAGGATGGAGGAGGAGTGACGATACAGATCGGATGAATACATTCAGCCTGTGTTTGTGTTTGTGGGGGGTTAGGGGGGGTAAGGCCCCCCGGCCCTGGGGGAGTCTTCTAGCTGTGACGTTCACGTCGTTGTCCTGACGGCGCTGGATATTGGGTCTGAAGAACACAAGTAGGCACCAGAGAAATATGTGCTTGGGTGGCTGTTGTTGTTGTTGCTGTATTTGTCTTAATTACTCCTGGCTGCCTGGTGATCTCCCCTCGATGCATCCGTGTCCCGATGATAGGGTGATCACAACGATTATACATCAATCACTCCGTCTACAATCCACTTCAAGTCGATAGGCATTAAATAGGAATTACAATAAACAGTACAGCAATAAAGTCGTATTACAGATTAGACTGAATGCCGTCGCCGTCGTCGTGTGCCACCACTGAATATCAAGCGACTTTCCATAGTTTTGCCAAGATGAAACTATTGAATGTAACAGGATTGTGTTGTCCTGTGTCTTCACCCCTGCACATCATCACCATCCTCAACTCTCTGGAGATATCAGCATTGTGGCTATCAGCGCTGCTAAGACGGCAGACAATGAGAATTGGTCGGGACTACACGGTTTGAGCGGTGGGAGACAATATAGTTAAAGCACCAGAGCCAAACCCTGGAGCGTAGCCTTAATGGGCGAGACGCCCAGGCAGGGACGGCGGACGACGCATGGACCGCAGCCACACCACAGGTCCCTCGGTACGGGGACTGTGGCACGCATCAAGTGTAACAGAATCCCCTTTATTACACACTTAGTTGTTATATTTTTATGTTTGTTGTCTTTTGGCTGTGATCATTTGCTCGCATTTGATTTCTTGTAAAAAAAAATAATAATAAAAAGAATCAAGAGGAATTAAAGCCAGAGCATGGAGGATTTGAAGTGAACTCACACCAGAGCCAAACAGGGAACGCGCTAAAGACAATGAAGCCGATAGCAAGTGCAGGCGATGATTGCCAGTGAAATCCCTGGTGCATGTGAGTGGGCAAAACAGAGAGAAGGCAAGGAGATGCAGAGAGCGTCTCTATTGTCTCTCTGGCAAACAGCCTTGCCTCAATAACAAAAAGAGAAAAGTCCTGTTGTGTTTAGCGCGCGCGCGCGAGAGAGAGAGAGAGGGCGGGAGAGAGAGAGAGAAAGAGCCAGAGCGAGAGTGAGAGAGAGAGAGAGGAGGGGGAAAGATTGAGAGCCAAGAGAGGTGCTCCTAAATAAAGGTCTCCTTGAGCAGCAGGTTAAACGACAGAAAACAAAGCGTTTGCTGGAAAGTTAATTAGAAAATGCTCTGGGCATCACATGTCAAAGTGATTGTGTACAGGCATGTGCATATATTTGTGAGTGTATGGATCCATGCATTGATTGCTACTAGAGTTTGGCATTATGAAAACAAAGGCGGGTGGGGGGGTGGGGGGGATCGGTCCTTAGCTTATTAGACACATTAGACGTGTGTACGTTGAATAGACAAATCGTATTAAAGTCGTTACTTCGGGAGAACAAAAACCCCGTCGACAATAAGTCAACGGCTTAGTCTCAAAGTCATCGTGGAGGACACCAAATCCATGTTATGTCACGTCAGACAGAGCCTGTGGAATAAAAGGACATCAAAAGCTAAGAGTCAGAGATGGAGCGAGAGAACAGCACTGGGGAAACTAAACTCAAGGATTACCAAAGTTTCTAGAAATTTCCATTTTGACACAGATTCCCCATACACACTCCATATGTTGGAGGAGCTTGTCCCTAAGCCTGAGGATCATTGAACAGGCTTCGCCCGGTCCCCATCACCCGTGACAACAAAAAACTGATGAGATTCTTTGTACCACAATGTGTATGTTATTTCATTAAAACCAAACACAAAGACACATAGTGCCCTATTTTAACGGTCTGAAACACAAGTGAGAAGCGCCAAGCGCAAGTAGCTTTGTGGGCGGTTCTATGGCGATGTCCCTATTTTACCGGCGAAATATGACTCTTGCGCCTGGCGCAAATCTAAAAAGGGTTGGTCTGAAGTATCCTAATTAACCGTAGGTGTGGTTTGGGTGTAAAGTGCAACAAACCAATGAGAGTGCCTTATCCCATCCCCTTTAAGGGCCATGAGCGCATTTGAATCTGACGAGTTGATATTTTGACAACGTGTCTGCCGTCTCCGATGAGACAGATGCATATGAATTTCAGACTTCAAATGGCTCAGTTTATGGCCAAATAATGTGGCCTACTTCACACATGGAATAAGATTTTCTTCCACAACTTCACAAATACTCAAAGAAATGTCGGCAAAGAAAACTTAACACACATGATAGGCGGTAACTCTGGTTCCATTTAATGATGTACGCAATACATTATAAACATCTTTTCTTATCAGTATTGTATGCATTATCGGTATCGACTTGTGTTCCTAATATGCATGTGTCCACCCGTTAATATACATTGCCATGGACTGTATTATGCGTTAGGCCTACGTGTTTAGTTTGCGTGTGTTTAAACAGATGGACGCACACACGCGCGCGCTACATTCATTAATTCTTTTACCCATACACACACGCGTGCACGCATTCATTCATTCTTTTTAACACTCACTCGCGGTAGAACAATGTTTTCTCATGATCAAATACTCATCAATTCTAAAAGTTATGTGCATTTACACGATGTCTGTGTCAAGAAAACGTGTGTTTGCTGTACGGTGTTTGCAGATGCATTGAGTTAAAAGTACAACTTATTACCGCTGTATCAGCTGTTCTTTCCCAAATAATTTACTAAGAATGTGTGGCTAGGTAGGTGAGAGAAGCAAAGTGTATGCTCGAGGTGCACAAGCAACATTATGCATGCGCCCTTAAAATAGCATCTGAACAACGCGCCACTGACTTTAAACCACGTATTTCCTGGTTTGTGGCACAAGTGGTTTCTGAAACTGCAAAAATAGCACCAGGTGAACGTTTGCGCTAGGAACAGGCCTACTCCTTTCGCCGAACCACCCCTTGGGGAGCAAGATCGTTCCCTAATTTACCAACGCATGGCGCAGGAGGGAAAAGAACGCTCTGCGGCAGTTGCAAACTAGCAACGACACATGCGCCAATGAGAAAGTCAATTGCGCCAGATGCAAGATAGGGCCCATAATGTATCATTATTATTATGATTAACACAATGATTTCGATGGCCGGTTTGTAGGGACTAAGAACGAGTCACTGATAACATATTTTTCTTTGACCAGCACTATCACCTTACTAATGCATCCCTTAGCTCCTACTACTGTGGTGAGGTGTACGGCTTAGTGAACTTGTGATCGCAATTGCCTGGCGAAGTGAAGAACGGCACTTACACGGTGTGTAACAGATACAGAGACGCTGAGGACGAGACACGGCAAGGTCTCACACACGGACGGACACACTTATAGCAGATAGTGGCCGTCACGGTCACAACTGTTGGATGAAATGAGAATCACTCGGGGAGGCTTGCCATGGTGGTGTCAGCGTGTTTTTCAAGCGATGCCAATAATAAAACCTTGAAAAACAGCAACAAGAGGGAGTACCAAATGTACAGAGCGATGACCACGCACACAAAGGCTTCACTCTCCAGTTGCTCCAAGTTTCATAATTGATCACACACTGTGTGTGTGTCTGAGGCCCTGGGGGAGTTCTATAAACACAAGCCTGCATGTGTGCGTGTGTGCGTTTGTATCTTAGTAAGTGTGTGTGTATGTGTGTGCATGCTAGACAAGTATGTGTGAGTGTGTTTGTTGGGACCCTTGGAGCTTCTGAAGAACCAGTGTATGCGTGTGTGCGTGTCAGTGAGAGTGCAGCCATTTGTGTGTGTGTGCGTTAGCGTGCGTGCCAGCGTGCGTGCCTGCGTGCGCGCGTCACACAGCAGCTGGGACCCAGGGCTGGGGCTGCTGAATCCATCCTTTGTGTTTGACCTCACCAGCTCTGCGCCACTTAGTCTCGTGCTCCCCATGGCGCCTGCTGGAGCTGCTCCACCGCTCCACCCGGGTCCCCTGTTCTCCCTCCGACTCCCCCAGCTCCCCGGAGGAACCCCATCCAACGCCTTGCCCACCAGAGCTCTTTTCCGATGGGCCTGTGTCCATGTGTGTGCCACCAATCGCCTCTTATCTGCCTGTTATCCCTCTTTGTGGTGTTGTGTGTGTCTGTGTGTGTGTCGGTGTGTGTTGGTTTCTGTGTCTGTGCGTGTGTGTGTGCATGCGCGTCTGTGTATGCTTGTAACTTGAAGGCAGACGGCAGCAGTTGCATTGCATCCATTATGCTCAGAGAGAATGGATCAGTGTGAAAAGCGACTTCTCCCTTTCAGGGTGATACTGTTTACTATTCGAAAGCACGGGCAAACCTATTGGACTTTCATGAGCTCGCCGACGGCTGACGAGCTGCATGAGTGGTTGTGTGAGTACTAACCCGCGATCCACCCCATCGCAGGCTAGATGGGACGGTCTCAACCTGTCCGCGACACTGAAGATAATTCATCCGGTAAACTCCCGTTTCGGATCTATATCCGCTTCAGTTCACATGGTAATGCAAGTCGATGGTAGACCCAACCCGGGGGCCCGTCAGAGAGGAACCGACTCACTGCGTCGTTGCGTGGCGACCGACCGTAAGTCCTGGCTGATTTACCACTCTCAGCAAAGGTCTCTCGCTGAACGGCTGCCCTGGCTCCGGGATGAGCCCTTTCAGGATGCTTGCACACCTACCCACCAGACCGTCGCGGTTGGGCAATAGATGGTGTGTTGAAAAACATCTTCTGGACCGGGTACAGTTATTTAAACTTGTGACACATAAAAAAAACATTGGTAAATAATAAAAACATGTGTAAAAGTAAAAAAAAAAGCGGTTGTGATAAGCGTCAATTGGCGTTGATTAGAATCAGCAAGGCAGCTGTAGTAACATTGCTTAGCAGTATTTGTCGGTCAGCGTTCAGGAAACCAATGCCGTCTATGGGTTACCTTGTAACCCATGACGTATAACCAATCAAAATTCAATCAAATCCCAAATAGGTGCCTTTTGTAGAAGGTGAAACGTTACGTCCTCTCTCTCCTAAGCTTCTCACTGCAACGATCCCTCACAAGTGGGCTATGCCATAACAATCACATATTTACATAGTCAATATAACGTTTGAATTATTGGACAAAGAGTGTTGTCCGACATTATGGAATGCCTTTAGAAGTCGGAAAAAGACAACACCACCTGAAAGACTCATATCATGTTAAATGAGTGCCCAGTGGTGAGTCTATACTCCCCGCTGCAGCTTATGTGATGGTGCAGCAGTTCAGAGTCATTCAGTATGTTGAATTTACAAGTGCCACCGTTGCCAAATAAATAAGTTTATAGATAATCAGGTGTGTGTTGTGTCTACCGTGAGTGCGGATCACAGAGGAAGATAGAGAAATATAATAATGTGGTTCAGTACCAGTGGATCTTGAAAACTTATCCGATACATAGGTTTGTGAAAACAACAGGAGCACAAATCGCATGTGGAGCACAGCTGGACTGGTGTGTTTGTGTGTGTGTGGTGTGTGTGTGTGGTGTGTGTTGTGTGTGTGTGTGTGTGTGTGTGTGTGTGTGTGCGTGTGTGTTGTGTGTGTGTGTGTATG
>OLKM01000160.1:0-18455 GCA_900291075.1 Melanogrammus aeglefinus
TTAAAAGTAATATCTTATAGCTATATCAATCTTCACTAGCAAGCCTGGGCAGTTGAGACAAGAGGTTGAGGCGAATGGAGCGGCGCTTTGGGTGAGCAGCCCGGAGGTGGAAGGGGGAAGTAACCTGACTACCTCCTTTCCAACACCCAGCTGAGCCGCAAGGAGGGTGTACGGGCAGCATCAACAGAGCCTGCTGCTGCCGGGGTGGACAGGTAGGCCCACGCCTGTTCGGACGTGTGTCCTGTCTGAAGGGTGTTACATAATAAGACGGCCTATTTTAGCTTCTGGTGCATTACGCCGTGTCAAACTATGTCCCTCTCTCTATCTGCCCTGCTTACGCTGTCTGTGACCTAAGATGGATCTGTCCGAGTAAATTGTCGGATCGATCTAGATCCCCGAATACTAAACCTGCACTGCTGCCCAAGTACTGCGCCTATGCGCCCTTCCGCTCTACACTCGTACCAATATCTGCTCACTTCATTTTTCCTCCCAAGACCTCCATACGTTAATGTGGGCGTTGCACTGCTGTCCAAGAACCCTGAAGCTCAGGATGACCCTTATAAGTAAGGGAGGTTTTTGAATACACAGCAGCCGACGACATCCTGTCAGCTGAGGAAGTGAACTCTTATGCGTACTCAAGGCAGTCCATCAGGCCGACCTGAGGTAAGAAGCGTTTGTGGCGACAGCATAATTGGTGTGCCCGGGGGGGTGGGGGGTGCTGTTTCTTGTCTGGATTATGAATGGTGTTAGTATGTATGTATATCAGGGATTCGAGTTGGGTTTTGAAATGCTTTAAAAGTTATTTGTACTGTGAAGTTTGCAGTGAAAGATGCACAGGGTTGTCTGAATTGAAGGTGGTCAAAGTATTCAATTTGATCCTTCTCTCAAGCCATTCTCTATTGTCGCAAAAGCAAAGCCCGTAAAGGAGATTGTTTGTCTGTCTGATTGGACTAATTACTAGTCCTCGCTCCAATAAACAGATCATGCACTCAATGAATCTTTTTCAACTGAATTAGTTAAGGCGCCTAGTTTACTATGGCTTTCATTGTTTTCTTCAGAGATTTTTAATCTGTCAGAGCCTCAAGCCTTTCAACAATTTTTGAATATAGGAGTTTACATTTGTTGTGACAAGTGTTCAATTTAATACACATTTTATTACATCAATGTTAATCTGTTATTTTGTGCATTCTTGTTTCACAGGATGTATCCTGTTGTTCTGATAGAATGCCAAGAAGAAACATTTGAAAAAGGACGTTGTTATTGGCGGCTACCATTTTTCCAAAGACGTAGGCTATGTTTTACATGGAACCATTATACGAGACCCGTCTGAAAGGCCATACGTGCAGGTTAACCGGAAGTTTTTGGTTAATGGGTACATAAGGTACTCAAAAATATGTGTATCATTTTATGAAATGTTCTCCAAAATAGTGTTAAAGTCCAGTTTTTCTCCCCAACGTGACGTCATGCAATGCATTCTGGGGGAAATGAGAATCAATAGCAAACCATACCTACTTTTTTTTTTTCGTTATAACATTCCGTTTGTGATACCCGAACAACATTAAATACAATAAACATCAGTTAAATTTTAAATTACCAACAAGCAAATTGCACAAATTCGTTGGAAAATAAACCCTGCAACACCGGCCTTATACAATGTATGAAAAAACCACAACAGCAAGTTTTGTATGAGCCAAAAGGATACCGACCATAAAAGCTTTTGACCGTGCTCTTTGCGTTCGTTTCTGGTCATTTCAGACAGTCCTTCGCGGTTCTCTCTCTACGCCATTGAGTCATGACGTAGGAGACGGTTCCCGAGCCCGTGGTGCTTTGAGCCGGACCGGTGCTGAGGATGGCGAGAGAGAACCCTACCCATTCGGGTCCATCCTCTTGGCTTCGGGTGTCCAGAGTTGTGTTGGACGGAGGATTGCTGAGCTGGAAAATGCACCTGTCTCTGGCCAGGGTGGGTATCAAGCTGAATCTACACTTGACAGTTATTTAGTGAATTTAGAAGTATAGTCTTGTCAAGTGTAATATAGTCTAGTATAAAAGGCCTAGTATATTATAGTAATATAATATTATAGTATTGAATAGTAGGCGTAGGCTACAGTAGGTTAGTATAGTGTAGAGTAGGAGTAGTATCATAGTAATAGTATTAGTATAAGTGGTAGCAATAGTGTAGCCTAGTGTTGTATATTATAAAGTAGTGGTATTGTTTTAGTGTAGGCCTAATTGTAGTAATAGTAGTATAGTATTAGTATAAGTGGTAGTAGCTATAGTGTAGTGTTGTAGAGTGCAGTATAGTCATGGCAGTAGTAATAGTATGCTTCTCAGCTGTAAGTTCCGGACGTAAACTGAATGGCAGAAAGCACATTCAATATTTTCACCATTCAGTCACCGTGCTGCACAAGACATTATTGTCACACAGTGCGTTACCATTAGAAAGAACGAATTCCTTGTACTTAACTTGAAGCCTTTCTCTCTTACTTCCTCTTCTGAACCTGCCAGATGATTCAACGACTTTTTAAAGTGGACACCTGACCCCAGCATTGGCGGAGATCAAACCAGTGATAGTCGCAGCGTGGCTGCTGGTGGCGACGACAGGTCAACCTGCACACTTCCCTGGACAGAAGCAAACCCCAAATCCCCACACTAGTTTCACTCATTCAACAGTTTATAAAACCGACCGCGGAGTACAACAGTAACGTCCTCTTTTCTAGCGGCTTTCCTTATAGTCGGGGAGCGCAAAGTCTCAAAAGCTCAGATAAAATGGGTTAAACCTGACCATGGTCTGCCATACTTATTTATGATGTGTTTTTTCTGTTAAACGTTGACCGCGCTCAGAACCAATAATTGGAGGGTCTGCCTCTGGCGAAATATTGCGGATTTTTCTTGTGGCATTTTAGTGGTAGTCTATATTTTTTTATCAGAACATTTTTGATATTTTTTTTTTCCACTCTCACATCCTCAGTGGGTTGGGCAGGCTGTCAATAAATGCATTCCCAGATACACAGAAACACATGTGCTGACAACATCCACTGAAAAAGAATAACTCTTAAACACAATTTCTACATGATTTTTGCATTCAATTAAAACGCAATGTGTTTTTCTCACTTTTTCTCCCAATATTTTTGGCAATCAAATTATTACCCCCACAGTTACGACATCAGTCAATATGCCATCCTCTCTCTCAAACTTTAAACTCATTACCACACGAAAAAAAAACTAAAAACTAAACTAAAAACCAATGGATCTGTGATGATTTTTTCACTACTAGTATTGTGCAGGGCCCGCCGACAGGGGGGACACAAACGGTAGTTGTCACCCGGGCCCTGGACTGGCCCTGGAATGGGGGGGGGGCCCATAACTGGGACCCCCATAGAAGTTGGGATTAATTATTGTAATGTATCCGCTTCAAAATGTGTTGATTTAGAGAAGAAAGTGCTTTTATTTGCATTCAATTAATGAACCTCCTAGATTGTTTGCCTTCATTGCCCCTTGAAAAAACGGCCAATAACCCCTCTATCACCCCCCTAATGCCAAATGGTTTGGTCTTTGAGAAAGAAAAAACGATGACATCATTCCATTTAGTGCGGTCAGTGCGCGAGTTTAATTCAAACATGCAACAAGTCAGGAGCCCTGGGAAAAAAAAAGAAAGGCGAAAAAGAGAAGGAAGAAGCCAAAAGCCTGAGGGGATCTCTTTATAAATATTTCAGAAAAGACTCAGGTGATGCTGGCAGGTACCAGTAAAGGCTGTGCCCAGCACAGCCAGGTAAGACACGACCAACTTTTTCCAGCCCCGTGTCGTCAAGTAACACAGGCCACAGGCGGCGTGTCCAAACATATTAGCTCCGCAGCACCACATGAGCAAGTCACACGGAGATCAATATCAGACAGACAGGGGGCCATTGAAATAATTTGATAACCACAACGGCTTTATTACACTGTGTTTTCATACGCCTAATATCTTCATATTGAATTTCTTTAGAATATGCACATTACCCGCAAAATAGACCCATGTCCAATTATGTCCAAATCACATGTTTCAGGCAGGACACGGCTGCGCACTCCCAATACAGGCTGAATTGATTTTGAGAATCATTTCCCAGTCAGGCTGAATTACAGCCCAGTGAAACGCGCTCCATTGTTAAAATAAGCCAGTGGCATGGCAACAATGTTAAAATTGCCATTTAGATAGAGTTGGATTGTAACGAATGGGTTATAAACGTGACGTTTTGTTAGCCTGTAACTTAGTTTCTGATTGCCGTTAACCTTGAAACTCGCCAGATGAATGGGCTCTCCGCCTTGTTTCCCCAAACACTTCTCCTGGAAGTTTCAGCGGACATAAACGTGGTCTGGCGCTATATATTGCTGTAAGATTCCAAGATCAAGATTCAAAAAGCTTTATTGTCTAGTGATGTTGCCATTAACTAGAAAATTTGTCCTTTTCCTGAACCTCTGCTGAGTCTTGTGTGGTGTGTGTGTGTGTGTTGTGTGGTTGTGTGTGTGTGTGTGTGTGTGTGTGTGTGTGTGTGTGTGTTGTGTGTGGTGTGTGTGTGTGTGTGTGTGTGTGTGTGTGTGTGTTATTTGTGTGAGATTTCTTTTGAGGAATGAGTGTTCTCTGTGTGTGTATAGCTATGGGGATGAATGATTTTTTGTAGGATAGCTTTCCTGGCCAAAGGCATTCTGAATCTTCTGCCAGAAGGAAGTAGATATCAAAACCAAGGATGAAGTGGGTGGGAGGGATCTAAGAGGATGGAGTTGGTCTTCCTTCCCACTGCCTTGGATATCACAGATCCTCCAGCGCTTTCTTGTGTTTTTGATCCTATTAGCTTGCTTTGCTTGCTTAGTTAAATCTATTAAGTATGCTTTTGCTTGCGTTTGTGAGGAAGCCGTACCAGGATGTAATTGTTGCAAGTGATGATGGATTTCCACCAGAGATTGGTAGGCAGTTGACAAAATGTCTTTACTGACATTGAAGGTGTCTAGTTTCCTCAAGGAGATCACATACGTTGGTTGTCCCTCTTGTAAACCCCATCTGGCATGCTGGCTAAAGGTACAGACGTTGGTCGATCTCTGTGCCAAGGGTTATTTGAACTTTACACCACCTGTTCAACCCACTTGTCCCTTCCAGGGGTCAAAGGTGGAGGAAAGTGGATGTGGGGTGTTAGATGCCCTCCTCCTTATGGCAACACAGTTTCCTTTGGTTTTGCCTGATGTTCCACTGGCAGTGAGCTTTCTTTGAACCACAGGGCCATTTCAGTGATATATTGGGTTGTACTTGGACAGGGTGCTTTGATCTGTCAGTTTGGGCCACCAAGGCCAGAATCATCTGTGCATATTTAAATAGCCTTGAATCCACTGATGTTGGCATGTGATCTCAATTGGTGTTATATTGAGAACAAGATGGGAGACAAGACAACAAACCCTGTGGGACTCCAGTGTTAAGGATGATGTGGACACGATGTTACACCTGGACCTTTACATGCTTGGGTCTGTCCTTTAAAAACTCCTTTGATCCAAAGTGTCGAGCTGAGTGCTGGGGTTGACCTGAAGCTGCTGAGGCGAATGGAGGAGTGTGTTGATGTTAACTGTATTAAATTGCTGACGAGAAGTCCATGAATAAGATCCTGCACCAAGGAGTTCTGGGAGTCCAGGTGCTTTGTGATGGTATCCAGTAGATGTAATTGTAGCGTCCTCCACACCTCGTTTTTGGCTTGTAGGCCAAACTGCAGTGGATCCAGATTTCTCACCGATGGTGGTGGTGAGCTCTCCTGCAACCAACTCTCTCCATGCATTTTGCACAGGAATAGAGGTGAGTGCCACTGGTCTTAAGTCGTTCAGAGCTTTAGCCGCGGGCTTTTTGGGAACAGGGATGATGGTGGTCTCCTTCCCACGCCCTGGGAACAAAACTGCCATCTAGGAAGAGCTAAAACATTTCCGTCATTACAGCACCGCCCAGCTGACTTGCACACTCCCTTCAGTATTCTGCCCTTCAGCCCATCTGGTCCAGGAGCTTTGGAGGTATGGAGATGGGAAAAGATGGATATAACCCGCTTCTCTTCTATGCAGAAAGATTCTGGGGGGTATAGGAGAGAATAAATAAAAGTACCCTTGACATGATTCCCCTTGGTCAAGTGAAAAATGGTCGATGAAATGTGCAGTTAATGAGCTCTAAGTGAATACAATAGCGTGTGAGTTTTTATTGTGGTATGATTCTGAAAGCCATAACTTCACTCAGTCCATATCCATAGCCTATCCAAATTTAAAGTTGTAAATAATCATTTTGGTTTATCCGTAATAACATGGGCCTGTGGTCATCCCGACGTCATGTGTTTGGGAGCTGCACAAGGGAATTCTGTGGTTGTGTTTCGGCGTTTGACAATTTTGGGAACAAAAAAAAAACTTAGATTTTTAAACTTTTGTAGTCTTTGGGATAGAGTTAGCCAAGTTGATCAGTCTATTATCTTTTCTGTGTTAAATCGTCCAAATTAAGGGGTTTTCAATTTGTTCTTTTTTAAATGGTTCATTTTGACCCCTGTTAATTTAGATATAGCCCTTTTTATCGAAATATGTTCACCTTTATAGGAGAGGCCAGAGAGGATGAGAGAGAAGAAGAACAGGCTATGAACCGAACAGGCATTTCGCACCTAAAAAGTTGCACACAAAGTTAATGTTAAAATGTTAAAATAAATTGTTTGTTGAGAAACGAGTATTTTTTTGAATTTCCGTCATTTAAGGGTAGGGTAGGGACTGAGAAGGTAGAGGTGTGTGTGTTTTTTTTTTGGGGGGGGGCCCATTGAGAGAATTTTGTCCCGGGCCCAGCCAAACCTGTCAGCGGCCCTGCTAGTTGGTGATCAACAGGCTCAGAACCTCAATAGAATTTTAGGCTACTCTCAAAATTCTGAAAGACATTTAGCATGGATATTTAGCATCATGGCATTTAGCATGGAAACATTTAGCAAGGATATTTAGAATCATGGCACATTTACAGAAACACACATGATCTTAGTTATTTGAATGAGTTTAAAACAAACAACCAACGGTTACCAACGGACTTTGAAGCTGCTCATCTGTCTGAGGTATGTGACAGTGACTTCAGTGAATACCGGCAGGTCTGCCTCAGCATTTTGGGAAAAGAATGGCTACAAGGGTATTGTAATGGTAATTAACTGAATGGACCACACCAGTCTTCAAACAAGTCCTCATCCCAAACATATCCCTGTAGCAACAGCCTTCATTTTCTACTACTCTAACTAGCTAGCTTTAGCCATTTTAGCCCATTTGGGTCAAAGCAGACAGAGATTATGGCACACCTGGATGCAGATGACACCAAACACCATGAGGACAAGGACAGCCAAGGTGCAAAGGAGGCAGAAGGTGTAAAGAAAATAACATGTCATCAGCAACCAGATGATCAATCCTTTCACATGTGAAGAACAGGAGCTGATCAACATTTCAACAGGCCACAAAGCCCCATCTGCTGACTTGATCTGCGCTCGTGAAGGACTGGAGGCACTGGCTGCAGCAAGACGAACAGACAGAGAAAATAGCCCAAATTAAACTTTCAACCTTTGCAGCAAAGCCAAAGAAGTCAATGTCCATGGCATTCAAAGCCAAAAAGGTCTATGAGGAGGACAGGAAGGTGGAAGTGTTTGGCCACAAATGGACAAGTTGCCTAGGTCCGTCCCTTGACCAAAGTTATGCAATGCGTAAAGGAAACAAGGCAGACTACCTCGCTGCAATGAAGACCTCCCATGGCAGCTCATGGGGGGAAGTGGACAAACTACCGCTGTCTGACAAGCCTGTTGTAATGGCAGTAGATGCCAAGGCGTTTATTCAACGTTACCAACATCTTGGGAGCAGCACCTTTCATGAACTGCAAGGAAAGTACCTGAGGCAGCTCCTTGGAATCCTCCCAGACAAGTGTGACTGCATCCACTTTGTTGGTGATCGATATGTCTCCCCTGCTGAAAGTCTGAAAGGTGAGGAATAAGAGAAGAGGATGAAGACCTGCCCCAACAAAATGAAGGAGTGCAAGCAACAAGATACTCTCCCTATGCCTGAATGGAAAGGCTTCATTCACAATCCACTGAATAAAGCTAATCTGTTGAACTACATGAGGGAAGCATGGGCAACTCAGAACAAATCACTTCCTGCAGGATGCACACTTATTTATTCTTGGTGGAATCTTTTGTGATCATGGTCGCACCATCCTCTTGTCAGTGGATTGACAGGTTGAGCTTCCAGAACTTTCCTGTGAGAAACATGAGGAGGCAGCAGTGGCGAGCGGTGACTTTTTACTGTGGTCATGCTGAAGTGTCAATACCATGCGCGCCCGTGGGGGGGCATTAAGCCTATATTTTTTAATAAAAAATATAATATGGTTAGTGGAAACAGCTTGTAGTGATCACGTTGGTCCAGAGTACATTTGATCACTATAAGCGGTTGATTACTAAAACCGAATTGTTATTAACAGTATTTCACTTATTTTTTTATGGAGAACATCATCTAAATGCCAGATTGTATAGGTTTTTCAATGAGAAAAATGTAACGAAGCGGTCGTCAGCGCGATCCTCTCGTCAGCTCCAAACTCACCCGTCTGCACCTCAATCACAGACCACAGCTGGTTTTCCGCACAGCATTTACAGTAACTCACTGACACGTCTCAGATCAGTAGGCGCTGCTGCCGGTGTGTTTTTAAAACGAACTAGGCTAGTAGCGCCGCAGATTTCTCTGCGGCGCTACGGCGCTACTATTTTTGCGCATGCGCGTTGGCAGATAAGCTGCTTCACTGACAGCTTTTTTTGCCATTCAAAACGCTCATCTCCAGTAAACACGGCCTTTAGCAACTGTACTAGTCGGTGTCACAGTGCGCATGCGCGAAACAAGCTGTCAGCTTTCCAGCTTTTCGCAAGCGAAACGGGACAGATTAGGCACGGATTTAACACCAAAACAGTAAAACTAAGGTATTGTATAATTGAACACACTGCCAGATTAATATTTTCAATTATTTTTATTGAAGGGCTTGGGCATGCACTGCATTTATAGCTTATTATGACCGCTCGCCCATGGGAGGCAGATACCAGGATGTTTGCTCACATTGCATACTCAGTACAAATTCTGCACCACAAATGGGCCGTAGTGGTTGCGACAGACACAGATGTGATCATGATGTGCATGTACTACATCACACAAAAGGATGGACTGCAGGAAATGAGGGTGAAAACGATGGATATCTTCCTACCTGTTCATGCCATCACAGAAGTTCTGCTGGGGAAGTATGATGTTGCAGCTTCAGATCTTACATCCCTTCTCTTCAGCACCTACATACTTACCGGATGTGACACAGTGAGCTATCTTTACAGAAGAGGAAAAAGGCGGGCCTACACAACTGCTATTAAAAACCTGACAGACCTTCTGCCATTGTGCAGGTATGGTGACCCTGAGGAAAGCCTGGATGTTCAGGAAGAGGTCATAACAGCAGCACAGCGATACATGCTGTCACTCTATGACAGGAGTGACTTTGGTGGTAATCTAGATGCACTGGCGAGCCCATCTCTTTGTGAGCCTCAAGGAGGCATGCTTTTGCTTACACCAACTGAAGATGCCTTCCTATTACACCTTCACCCGAGCCCTGCATCAGTTGGCTGTGTTGTAAGCGGGCACACATGGTTCAGCCAACCTACCCAGCTCCAACTGATTTTGGGAGACAACTTGTCAATGGCAAATTGAGGGCAACCATGATGCTGAAAGAAGCAAAACCTTCTGAACTCCAACACAGCAAATACCGCCGCTGCAAGAAAAGCATGTGTGCCCGAGGATGGTCCTGTGCAAGAGCCAATGTGAAGTGTGGCATTGCATGTCTCTGCACCGGGGACCCCAACAGATGTTCAAGGATTGAACTTGCTCTCGAAGACAGGGACATGAAAGAAGGCTGCGTACATGTGTGTGTGAGAGTGAGAGAGAGATAGAGATGGGGGGGATTCAGTTTTTTTCTGCAGCTGCTGTTATACCCAGCCTGCTGGTCTTGTTTGCTGTCTCCTCAGGTGGTGAGGGTTAAGGTCTGTCCCCAGAGCAGTATCTGCAGTGTGCCACCTCCTAATTATCCCACCTCACAGGGACCTGCACCTAGTTATTTAAGTTATGCTAAATTATTTTGTTCCATTATAAGTTGTAATAGTTGTCATCTGAGGCAATAAAGTAAAAGAAAGTCATTACATTTCTTGCGTGACACATTACCATTGGGAAACAGGGTTTGTTGATGATGTGTTTAATAATGTGGACATTACCAACACCATGATATAATATCCAGTGTAAATATCCAATATGTCTTTTGGAATTTTGAGAAGTAGCCTAAAATTCTATTGAGTTTTGGAGCCTGTTGATCGCCAACTAACAGTGAAATCATCACAGATCAATTAATTTTTGGTTGGATTTTATTTTGTTTTTTTTCCTGTGGAGATGAGTATACTGTTTTGGTGAAGAGAAAGGCAAATTGACTGATGTCATAACTTTGGGGAGAATAAACTGATTTGCCAATGAAGTAAAGATGAAAATAGATTGGAAAAAAGTGAGAAAACGAACTACCTTTGCTTTTGCGATATAAGTTGATGCAAATCATGTAGATCATGTGTTTATCATCAGAATGGATGGACTGTTTTTTCAGTGGATGTTGTCAGCACATGTGTTCTGTGTATCTGGAATTTATTGATTGACAGCCTTCCCAATCCACTGAGGAGTTGAGGGAAAAAAAACATTTTTTCCCATTATTCTGTTAAAAAAATATAGGGTGCATTACACTAAATAGCCACATTTTTTTTTTTCGCAATATTTCCGGCAGAGCAGACCCTCCAAATATTGGTTCTTAAGGCCCTTTCACACCGGAGACGTATTTTTTCGTGCGAATAATTCCGCGCTCAGTATATTTTTTTCGAACCCCGTGTTTTTCATCACGGGTCCATTCCACACCGACCGCGAATGTGTCGCGGCGAAAAAGGCGACATAATTTTTTTCCGTCGTGCGGTTCGATTTTTTCCGAGCTTTGGCCCCGCAAATAAACGCATCAACCAATCATGTGGCGTGAAAATGGAGGTACGTCACAACCCCTACGTCACAACACTGACGGATCTGTTGATAGTCTGTGTCTCTCATTACCCTGTCTTGTTTGACAAACAACACAAAGATTACAAGGACAATGATCTGAAGGACAATGTGTGGCAAAGCATTGCCGATCATCTTGGCTATCAAGACAGTGAGTTGTTGTTGGATGTAGTAGAGTTGGTAACAAGACGGCAGCGGTCGGGGTTTTGCTAACGTAAACATACCGGAGTATAGCCTGTGAATATTCTCATTTGTCCCGCTCATAGTTATCTCAAAGGAATTTTAAATCGAAAGCATCTGGACTTTATTATTTATCTGGTTATTTAGGAGCGTAGGTAGGAGTGGGCCTGGCCGGGCCAGTGCCGCCCACACGAATCACTGGCCCGCCTGTACGTTTCATAAGAAGAAAAATGTAATTGATTAAATTAAATTAACTGCAGTTAATCGACCGTGTTCAATGGGAGTTGTTCTGTGAAATATAAACAAACAAAGCCCACCGATGTAGCGGATCTCTGTTTAAAACGTTGGTGCAGCGCACAAGAGAGAGAGGAGGGGAAAAGAGACAACCTGTTGTATAATAGCTACTGGTATAATAGCTATCAGGTTATGTGCTTTCAAGTACTAAATTAGAATACATGATTTCTCAAAACATACATGACGTCATTGAAGTATAAAGTACATAACGTCCCAGAACATATTGTAACAGACTCAGCACGGTCGCTAAAACACAGAGACCAGTGATTACGAGCCAAACAGCTGCAGACACTGACAACTGATCACTGCCTGAAGAGTTTGAAAGTAGCCTCTAACTTCATGACCGCAGCTCAAACAGACCCGGTGCTTCTAGTGACGCTTTGATAACACTGATCTGCGCTGGTTAGCCTCCCGTATATCAGCCGACCGGAGCTTCATTTAAAAAAAAAGAAAAAAAAAGCGCTCCTCGCGGTGGAGCGGGCCTACACAACTGCTATTAAAAACCTGACAGACCTTCTGCCATTGTGCAGGTATGGTGACCCTGAGGAAAGCCTGGATGTTCAGGAAGAGGTCATAACAGCAGCACAGCGATACATGCTGTCACTCTATGACAGGAGTGACTTTGGTGGTAATCTAGATGCACTGCGAGCCCATCTCTTTGTGAGCCTCAAAGGAGGCATGCTTTGCTTACACCAACTGAAGATGCCTTCCTATTACACCTTCACCGAGCCCTGCATCAGTTGGCTGTGTGTAAGCGGGCACACATGGTTCAGCCAACCTACCCAGCTCCAACTGATTTTGGGAGACAACTTGTCAATGGCAAATTGGGGGCAACCATGATGCTGAAAGAAGCAAAACCTTCTGAACTCAAACACAGCAAATACCGCCGCTGCAAGAAAAGCATGTGTGCCCGAGGATGGTCCTGTGCAAGAGCAATGTGAAGTGTGGCATTGCATGTCTCTGCACCGGGGACCCCAACAGATGTTCAAGGATTGAACTTGCTCTCGAAGACAGGGACATGAAAGAAGGCTGCGTACATGTGTGTGTGAGAGTGAGAAAGAGATAGAGAGATGGGGGGGGATTCAGTTTTTTCTGCGCTGCTGTATAACCCAGCCTGCTGGTCTTGTTTGCTGTCTCCTCAGGTGGTGAGGGTTAAGGTCTGTCCCCAGAGCAGTATCTGCAGTGTGCCACCCTCCTAATTATCCCACCTCACAGGGACCTGCACCTAGTTAATTAAGTTATGCTAAATTATTTTGTTCCATTAAAGTTGTAATAGTTGTCATCTGAGGCAATAAAGTAAAGAAAGTCATTACATTTCTTGCGTGACACATTACCATTGGGAAACAGGGTTATGTTGATGATGTTTAATAATGTGGACATTACCAACCATGATAAATATCCAGTGTAAATATCCAATATGTCTTTTGGAATTTTGAGAGTAGCCTAAAATTCTATTGAGGTTTGGAGCCTGTTGATCGCCAACTAACAGTGAAATCATCACAGATCAATTAATTTTGGTTGGATTTTTATTGTTTTCTTTTCTGTGGAATGAGTATACTGTTTGGTGAAGAGAAAGGCAAATTGACTGATGTCATAACTTGGGGGAATAACTGATTGCCAATGAAGTAAAGATGAAAATATTGGAAGAAAGTGAGAAAACGACTATTTCTTTTGCATTAAGTTGATGCAAAATCATGTAGAAATGTGTTTTAAGAGGGTTTTTTCAGTGGATGTTGTCAGCACATGTGTTCTGTGTATCTGGAATTTATTGATTGACAGCCTTCCCAATCCACTGAGGAGTTGAGGGAAAAAAACATTTTTCCCATTATTCTGTTAAAAAATATAGGGTGCATACACTAAATAGCCACATTTTTTTTTCGCAATATTTCCGGCGCAAGAGCAGACCCTCCAAATATTGGTTCTTAAGGCCCTTTCACACCGGAGACGTATTTTTCGTGCGAATAATTCGCGCGTCAATATTTTTTTTCGAACCCCGGTTTTCATCACGGGTCCATTCACACCGACCGCGAATGTGTCGCGGCGAAAAAGCGACATAATTTTTTTTCGTCGTGCGGTCGATTTTTCCGAGCTTTCGGCCCCGCAAATAAACGCATCAACCAATCATGTGGCGTGAAAAGGAGGTACGTCACAACCCCTACGTCACAACACTCGACGGATCTGTTGATAGTCTGTGTCTCTCATTACCCTGTCTTGTTTGACAAACAACACAAAGATTACAAGGACAATGATCTGAAAGACAATGTGTGGTAAAGCATTGCCGATCATCTTGGCTATCAAGACAGTGAGTTGTTGTTGGATGTAGTAGAGTTGGTAACAAGACGGCAGCGGTCGGGGTTTTGCTAACGTAAACATACCGGAGTATAGCCTGTGAATATTCTCATTTGTCCCGCTCATAGTTATCTCAAAGGAATTTTAAATCGAAAGCATCTGGACTTTATTATTTATCTGGTTATTTAGGAGCGTAGGTAGGAGTGGGCCTGGCCGGGCCAGTGCCGCCCACACGAATCACTGGCCCGCCTGTACGTTTCATAAGAAGAAAAATGTAATTGATTAAATTAAATTAACTGCAGTTAATCGACCGTGTTCAATGGGAGTTGTTCTGTGAAATATAAACAAAACAAAGCCCACCGATGTAGCGGATCTCTGTTTAAAACGTTGGTGCCAGCGCACAAGAGAGAGAGGAGGGGGAAAAAGAGACCTGTTGTATAATAGCTACTGGTATAATATAGCTATCAGGTTATGTGCTTTCAGGTACTAAATTTAGAATACATGATTTCTCCAAAAACATACATGACGTCATTGGAAGTATAAAGTACATAACGTCCCAGAACATATTGTAAACAGACTCAGCACGGTGTCGCTAGAAACACCGAGACCAGTGATAACGAGCCAAAACAGCTGCAGACACTTGATAAACTGATCACTGCCTGAAGAGTTTGAAAGTAGCCTCTAACTTCATTGACCGCAGCTCAAACAGACCCGGTGCTTTCTAGTGACGCTTTTGATAAACACTGATCCTGCGCTGGTTAGCCTCCCGTAGCCTATATCAGCCGACCGGAGCTTCATTTAAAAAAAGAAAGAAAAAAAAGCGCTCCTCACGGTGGAGCGGAGTTTCCTCTAGGACAGCTGATCAGCTGACATGTGGTCAAGACGTAGCTACAGACCTCACAGTCACAGGTGCATTTCATTATTATAGGACTTCAACCTCAGAGCTGTCTGTCCTCAGACTGTCCTTGACCTGTTCCCTGGACATCACACAGGGAGAGCATGGAGCTGCCTGTGTGATTGGTTACTGAGTTTTATTGTTTACATAGGTAGCCTAGCTCATCATCACTTGAGGATGTTGCTGAATCCATCATTTTCTGAATGAACTCCCGCGGCGCGAAACTTTGGTTTATAATTGTCGCATCTGTCGCTTATTCGCGTCGCCGCCGGTGTGAATGGTTTTGATGCGAAATATTTGGCCGCGAATATTTCGCAATTTCGTGTCGTTTATTCGTTACGTCCGCGGTGTGAAAGGGCCTTTAGGGTCAAAGTTAACAGAAAAAACACAAATAAAAAGTATGGCAGACCGTGTCAGGTTCAACCCATTTTTGAGACTTTGGCTCCCCGACTACTAGCTGCCAGTGCATAGCTAGTTACCTTGGTAAAACTTTGGTGAATAAATGAACACGAATATAATGAATGTACACCGACGCACATGCCGGTGTATGCACACACAAGAGACACACAAACGCACGCGCGTGCGCGCGCACACACACACACACACACACACACACACACACACACACACACACACACACACACACACACACACACACACACACACACCACACACACACACACACACACACACACAATAATATGTAACATTGAACATAATCTCTACACATTACGTATCCGCATTAACCTGTTTTTTTAATAACCCCTATATATATATATATATATATATAATATATTATATATATATATATTTATATTATTATATATATATATACATATATATATCTATATATACGCTAATATGATACTTTTATTTTTAACAAAATGTAAAACGCCACTTTCATAAAGAGGCGCCTCCCCACATGACCAGCAGAGGGCAGCATAAGCACAATAAAGAACTTGAACTTCACCAACTTGTTGATTTCCAAACATGCTATTTACAGACGCAAGTATGTGTCTGTAAACTTAATGGCCGACATTTCTAAAGTTTATCGTACATTGTTTACGCAAAACTGTTACTCACAGGAGCCCAATAAAACATGTATTCTACCAGTTTATGTTTTGTGACAGCAAACGTATCCCAACGTTAGAGGATTAAGAACGTCGAATATGGAGCTTCAAGTGCTGTATAGCCTGCCTGATAAACCACACGATCAAATATTACAACTTTTGAAGAGAGAGAGGGAGAAAGAGACAGAGGAAAGAGAGAGAGAGGGGGGGAGACTTAGAGAGAGAGAGAGAGAGAGAGAGAGAGAGAGAGAGAGAGAGAGAGGGAGAGAGAGAGAGAGAGAGAGAGAGAGAGAGAGAGAGAGAGAGAGAGAGAGAGAGAGAGAGAGAGAGAGAGAGAGAGAGAGAGAGAGAGAGAGAGAGAGAGAGAGAGAGAGAGAGAGAGAGAGAGAGAGAGAGAGAGAGCGCTTCACATGAGTCGATCACCTGTCTTCTTCAGGAACTCCTTCCACCCAGGTTTTAGGTCGACCTACTTCCAGACTAACGTTACATTGGGAATAAACCGATTTGACAGAAACACAAGACAGAAAGAACACGCGTCTACCTTCTACGTGTCCTGAAAATCACTAAAGTGTGAAACTCAAATAGACCGGACCAGGCTCATGGTGACCGAAGAGAAAAGAAAACACACGTGACCGAAACAATGTTGATTATCAATGTTTTTTTCGCTGATTTGACAGTTTTGCTGTCAATGCAGAAGTTATGATGGCTGGTACTTGGCCCTGCCACCTGATCAGGTTTGGACTGGAGCCAAATAGCTCGTCAGACGCGTCTGGGTGATCTGCGTCTTTTTCAAGTAGCACCACGTCATCCGGCGTTGAGAGGAGAGCAGCAAGCGGCTCTGGATGGGTTCAGTGGTCTCTCCCTCTCTGACTCTGTCTGGATGGGTTTAGTGGTCTCTCCCTCTCTGAGTCTGTCTGGATGGGATGCACGGTGAGTTTCCTCTGTTGTGAAGACGATTTCCTCCTGCCAATGCCCGTCCACCAATATGAGGAGAAGAAGAAAGAGAACCGCATGAAGGTAAGAGATTTTCTTTGCAAACTATGTGGTACAACGTTTTATTTAACAGTGGAAAGTAGGCATGCGTTTTGGTGATAGTTTGGATGTTTTGATGTATTCAATTCCGTGCGATGGTGGAATGTTTGGTTTTCAGACTCAGTGTATGGCAGCTTACTGTATCTTTGTTATTTTCTTATAGAATAGGCAAACTCAATAACTGAAAGTCACCGATATGCGGGCAAAACCTAATCCCTCAGGCTATGTAACAAAAATCAAACAAAAAAGACACTTTAGTAGGGCCTAGAGTAGTTACAGAAGAGAAGAGTACAACTTTATGGTTAATCTAAGCTACTTTTCTGATTAACTGTGAAGAAAAACAACAGCAAGACAGTTTGCAGGCGCAGCAGCATCTTTAGCGGTATTTAATCCACCTTCGAGCCCTGACATAATAGAACAAAACATTACTTTAGACCAGATCGCGTGTTCGCCTTCCTTCTTAATTGCACCGCAGAAGGCAAGCCCTAAACATCCCCAAGTTCAGTCATGGCTTGCCTACCATAAAACACACACACACACACACACACACACACCACACACACACACCACACACACATCACACACACACACACACACACACACACACACACACACACACACACACACACACCACACACACACACACACACACACATACACACACACACACACACACATCCAATTCCCGAGCTTGTCCCATTAATAATGATAATACCTAACATGACAGCAAGGATGTATTTATTGAAGGCAGGAATGCAGGTGTTTTTTTTAAGTGAGGGTGGTCTTTTCCAATAGTTAATTCTGTGATTTAGTTTCATACATGACATTGGGTCCTGTGTGTGCCTGTTGGAAGGGGAGATGGTGGAATTTGACCTGTAATCTTTAACCCCTAAAGGTCAGAGACATCGCAGTCAAGGTTGAACAGCAAAACCGTGTTGCTATCTGATAAGATCAAATTAGACAACTCCTGTTGCTGTTCTACCTGTTGCAAGGACAGAACTTAGTAGTATGATGAAAATTAGTATAACTTATAACCATACTCTCTCTCCTTGTCATCTATCGTTAAGTTCTCTTTTGATCACGTGCGCAATTCCTCGCTGCCTCTATCTTCTTGGCCAATAGTCGTACATATGTAATTACAATTGCCCTAGAGAAAGGAAAATAACGTCAGCTCTTCTAAGAGATGGGCTGCCAACACTGACCCGGTAAATTCCCATGATTACCGTGATAATAAATCCTTACCAGAGAAACCAGGGCCCTGTGACACACACACACACAAACACACACACACACACACACACACACACACACACACGCACACACACACACACACAACACACAACACACACACACACACCACACACACACACACACACACACACACACACACACACACACACACACACACACACACACACACACACACACACACACATGCAGCACTCTACACAACACTCCTCACACATCACCACCTGGCACGGCGGGGGTGCGATACGGTGGAATTGGTTGGCACATTAAGGGGATTCATGTGTGGTAGATCCTTGGTGCGCCAACTCTGACATTCAGATTGAGACTGAACATAGTGTTTAAATACG
>OLKM01000160.1:23257-83788 GCA_900291075.1 Melanogrammus aeglefinus
GCGTGTCCAAATTAACTGATAAAACAACACAAATTAAAAAGCTATGGCAGATCCATGTCAGGTTCAACCCATTTTTTTGAGACTTGTGGCCTCACCCGGACTGACTAGCTGCCAGTGATAGCTATTACCTTGGCTAAAACTTTGGTTGAATAGCATGAACAACGATATTAATGAATGTACACACGAGCGCACATTCGCGGGGGTGTATGCACCACAACAAGGACACACAAGAGCGCACGCGCAGTGGCGCGGACGCACACACACACACACACACACACACACACACACACACACACACACACACACACACACACACACACACACACACACACACACACACACACACAATAATGTAACATTGAACATAATCTTACACATTACGTATCCGCATTACCTGATATTTTATTGAAGATAACCCTATATATATATATACTATACCATATATATATAGATATAGATTAATATATATATATGATATATAGTATATAGTATAATAGATACGTATAATATATATATAGTTATATGATATTTTATTTTTAACAAAATGTAAAACGCCACTTTCATAAAGAGGCGCCTCCCCACATGACCAGCAGAGGGCAGCATAAGCACAATAAAGAACTTGAACTTCACCAACTTGTTGATTTCCAAACATGCTATTTACAGACGCAAGTATGTGTCTGTAAACTTAATGGCCGACATTTCTAAAGTTTATCGTACATTGTTTACGCAAAACTGTTACTCACAGGAGCCCAATAAAACATGTATTCTACCAGTTTATGTTTTGTGACAGCAAAGGATATTAGAGAACGTCGAGAATATGGAGCTTCAAGTGCTGTATAGCCTGCCTGATAAACCACACGATCAAATATTACAACTTTTGAAGAGAGAGAGGGAGAAAGAGACAGAGGAAAGAGAGAGAGAGGGGGAGAGAGAGAGAGAGAGAGAAGAGAGAGAGAGAGAGAGAAGAGAGAGAGAGAGAGAGAGAAGAGAGAGAGAGAGAGAGAGAGAGAGAGAGAGAGAGAGAGAGAGAGAGAGAGAGAGAGAGAGAGAGAGAGAGAGAGAGAGAGAGAGAGAGAGAGCGCTTCACATGAGTCGATCACCTGTCTTCTTCAGGAACTCCTTCCACCCAGGTTTTAGGTCGACCTACTTCCAGACTAACGTTACATTGGGAATAAACCGATTTGACAGAAACACAAGACAGAAAGAACACGCGTCTACCTTCTACGTGTCCTGAAAATCACTAAAGTGTGAAACTCAAATAGACCGGACCAGGCTCATGGTGACCGAAGAGAAAAGAAAACACACGTGACCGAAACAATGTTGATTATCAATGTTTTTTTCGCTGATTTGACAGTTTTGCTGTCAATGCAGAAGTTATGATGGCTGGTACTTGGCCCTGCCACCTGATCAGGTTTGGACTGGAGCCAAATAGCTCGTCAGACGCGTCTGGGTGATCTGCGTCTTTTTCAAGTAGCACCACGTCATCCGGCGTTGAGAGGAGAGAGCAGCAAAGCGGCTCTGGATGGGTTCAGTGGTCTCTCCCTCTCTGACTCTGTCTGGATGGGTTTAGTGGTCTCTCCCTCTCTGAGTCTGTCTGGATGGGATGCACGGTGAGTTTCCTCTGTTGTGAAGACGATTTCCTCCTGCCAATGCCCGTCCACCAATATGAGGAGAAGAAGAAAGAGAACCGCATGAAGGTAAGAGATTTTCTTTGCAAACTATGTGGTACAACGTTTTATTTAACAGTGGAAAGTAGGCATGCGTTTTGGTGATAGTTTGGATGTTTTGATGTATTCAATTCCGTGCAGGTGGATGTTTGGTTTCAGACTCAGTGTGGCAGCTTACTGTATCTTTGTTATTTTCTTATAGAATAGGCAAATCAATAACTGAAAGTCACCGATATGCGGGCAAAACCTAATCCCTCAGGCTATGTAACAAAATCAAACAAAAAAGACACTTTAGTAGGCCTAGAGTAGTTACAGAAGAGAAGAGTACAACTTTATGGTTAATCTAAGCTACTTTTCTGATTAACTGTGAAGAAAAACAACAGCAAGACAGTTTGCAGGCGCAGCAGCATCTTTAGCGGTATTTAATCCACCTTCGAGCCCTGACATAATAGAACAAAACATTACTTTAGACCAGATCGCGTGTTCGCCTTCCTTCTTAATTGCACCGCCAGAGGCAAGCCTAAACATCCCCAAGTTCAGTCATGCTTGCCTCACATAAAACACACACACACACACACACACACACACACACACACACACACACACACACACACACACACACACACACACACACACACACACACACACACACACACACACACACACACACACACACACACACACACACATACACACACACACACACACACATCCAATTCCCGAGCTTGTCCCATTAATAATGATAATACCTAACATGACAGCAAGGATGTATTTATTGAAGGCAGGAATGCAGGTGTTCTTTTTAAGTGAGGGTGGTCTTTTCCAATAGTTAATTCTGTGATTTAGTTTCATACATGACATTGGGTCCTGTGTGTGCCTGTTGGAAGGGGAGATGGTGGAATTTGACCTGTAATCTTTAACCCCTAAAGGTCAGAGACATCGCAGTCAAGGTTGAACAGCAAAACCGTGTTGCTATCTGATAAGATCAAATTAGACAACTCCTGTTGCTGTTCTACCTGTTGCAAGGACAGAACTAGTAGTATGATGCAGAAATTAGTATTTTATTACATACTGGTTTTTTGTATCTTAAGTTTCTTTGATAGTGCATTCTGCTGCCTTTCTTCTTGCAATATCTAAATGTAATAAATGCCCAGAGGAAAGGGAAAATAACGTCAGCTCTCTAAGAGATGGGCTGCCAAACTGACCCGGTAAATTCCCCATGATTACCGTGATAATAAATCCTTCCAGAGAACCAAGCCCCTGCTCTAGCTGACACACACACACACACACACACACACACACACACACACACACACACACACAACACACACACACACACACACACACACACACACACACACACACACACACACACACACACACACACACACACACACACACACACACACACACACACACACACACACACACACACACACACATGCACACACACACATACAAACACACACACCTGGCACGGCGGGGGTGGATGGGAATGTGGGCACATAGGGGATCAATGTGTGTCTGGTGCTGCCAACTCTGCTTCGGTTGAGACTGAAGCAAGTGTTAAATACGAGGGCAGACCACCGAGCTGAACATCAGTCATGCTCAAGTAGGAACCTGTGCATGTACTTATGAATAATAATAAGAATTAAAAGTTTGGTGCTTGCATGACCAAGTATTTTCATTATGGGAATAATTTGAAATAAAAAACATTAAAAGTAGGGATGGAATTGTTGAATAGACAAAATGAAAGTATGAAAATGTTGCCAATGATTTGACACACCAAGGGGGATGAGAAGTTTGAGATGTTACCAGCACTACGTTTTCTGAGTCTTCATCTTGATTGTATGCTTGTATTCATAAGGAGTTTGCAGAATGGACGAGCTTCGACCCTAAATGTCCGCCTGTAGGAATTTATGAATGGATGATGTCCTCAACCCCTGCCTGCTACTACTAAGGACATACATCGGAATGTGCCCTGGTTAAAGCTGTTTATCCCGCAGATGTTTGTCTTTGTGGATGTGTATTCTGTACAGGTGTGTTCACGACTTCCTGTGTGGGAAGAGTGCTTCTTGTGTTCTGCAGAGTTGTCTATCCCCAGCTGATGCCCTGCCTTCCAAACAACACTAGCAAGCACACACACAGCACACAAGCACACACACACACACACACACACACACACACACACACACACACACACACACACACACACACACACACACACACACACACACACACACACACACACACACACACACACACACACACACACACACACACACACACACACACACACACACACACAGGGGCCCTTAGCAACCTGCCCTTTGAAGAGTGATAGCGATCGTCCAGAAACTCCCCCCTCCACCTCCACCACTACCAATCACCTCCAGCTCCACCCTACTCATGTAAAACTCTTAAGAACACACCTTGACTTTGATCAAGGTGAGGGGCCTGAGTCGGGGGGCTCCTGAAAGAATGTGAGCCATTGGCTCACCCTTGGCTGCTGCGTCTTGAGGTCTTTGTGTGTCTTTGTGTGTCTATGTGCGCCGGTTAATACGAGGGGATTGACAGAGCACAGCCCAGCAGTGTTTATTTGCCTGTAACTCCGCCCTGCAGGCTTTTGAACGGTGGCTATCCGCAACTGACGGCTCCACCAAAGCCGCTGCCGACATGAACAATGCAATTCAGATTTTACTGCTTTATCTCTTATGGATTTGTTGTAGTAGTAGGCAATCGTTTTGCTTATTGTAAGTTTATGGCGGCACGTGATTTAACTGACAATGAAAAACTCTATTATGAGAAATGAAATGCCTTTGGTTATAATTCAAACCAGAAAAATATATTCCTTAAATATATTCCTAAAAATATATTCCTTCATAATACCAGATTGAGAACGGTATGAACTCTGCCAGGGTTAGAGGTTTGATTCCCACGTGGGCAATTCAAATAGCTGTTCCGTTCACAAACTCATCCTTAAACAACCATACGTCGAAAATGACAATGGCCAAGTTTTTTTTGGGGGTGGGTGTTGTTGCATCATCTGATTCTGATTCTGATTCTGATCTCTCGGTAAATGATTCATGGTAATGCGGTTCACCATCAACATCACCTTCCCCATCTAAGAATATCTTGTTATGCTAGAATAGAGTCTATAAAAACACCAAGAAGAAACAAAAACGTATTTACTCTAATGGAACACAGTATTGGAAACCTCTATGCATTCTTAGTGCTTTGTTAAAAAGCACCATAAAGAGAGGGAGGGAGAGAGATAGATAGAGAGTGGGAGGGGGAGAAAGTTTGGGAGGGGAGGCTTTCCCAGGGATAAGAAGATATTTTTATGCAAAAACAAAGGGCATGTGCTTGGTGAACTGCAACCTACCTGATGCCCCATGCTCGCATTCCTGAGGATGCTTGTGTATGTGTGTGTGTGTGTGTGTGTGTGTGTGTGTGTGTGTGTGTGTGTGTGTGTGTGTGTGTGTGTGTGTGTGTGTGTGTGTGTGTGTGTGTGTGTGTGTGTGTGTGTGTGTGTGTGTGTGTGTGTGTGTGTGTGTGTGTGTGTGCGTGCGTGCGTGTGTGTGTGTGTGTGTGTGCGAGACACAGAGTGCCCTCTGTGCTTGGACTGGGCAGGCAGCCGTATCGAGTCGCTCCTACCTGCCCGCTCTGACCCACGAAGGGCCAGGGGAACAACACCCTCTCTGTGTGACGGGATGCCTGGAGTGTGTGTGTGTGTGTGTGTGTGTTTATGTGTGTTTGTGAGTGTTTGTGTGTGTGTGTGCATATGGAGATGCCGAAGTTAAGTTAACCCCCGGATCTTCCGCCCCACGCACCCATTACTGCCCTGCCAACCCCTTCTCTGGTGTTCACCATATTTTCTCCACTTCTTTGTGTTTGGTTTTTGAGGCATTGTTTAATTTGCATATTTCTAATAATACCTTTTATTTTTTCAAAACAGAATATTTACTTTGCAGATGCATCCGTGACCAGTTTGTTAAAAAGTCAGAACGGTGTATGGTTTATGGTTGTCTATTTTGGAGCTGTATTAGTTAATTCTGACTTTCGATTGTTAGTGTGTGTTGTTTTTCAAAATCCCTTTTTTTAAATTAAATTTTTGTTTTGGAGAGAGAAAAAGAGACAAGAAGATGTAAAAAAGTTCTGATCTTATCAAGTATTTCAGACATTTTATGGTTCAGAGGTTCAGATAACTCCTCTGTTAAATTGTCGTTAAGCAAGGTTATCTCTCGATCACACTAGGCTATAGGGTCAGATCTCCTGTTTAACAAAACTTGTATTCAGTTGTGCAATTGCCCTAGCCGGAAGTCACTTCACCAGGAAATCGGTACAATAAAGTTTTAAAAAATAAAAAAAGTTTGGCTGAAAACAATTGAAGCATACAACCAACATTGAATAAGCTACATAAAAATTGTACAAGCACAAGCTTGCTAATTGTTTATCTTGAATCTGTGAAGAGAACATAGAACTGGTAATTGGCTTCCTCTACGCGTCTATGAAACTTCCTGGGTGCTCAGCGAGAGATAAAAAGCACATTGGATTACATCCAAAGGGATAATTTGCAGTCACAGTCTCCCAGTGGCATGTAATCGCCCAATGTCTCTGAACCCTCAACTCATTATCAGGTCGGATCTCTTTTCTTCTTTCATCGCTTCTGAGGTCAAAGGATGTGTGAATTGAATGCCTGGGTGTTTCTTTAGACAAATAAGCTCTTTTTTTTTTAAGCGCTACTTGATCCAGCGATGCATGAAGTCACCCACACAGACAGTGGAAGCAGAACATAAAGGGATACAAAGGCCACTCGCTGGGCGTCTCAGAGCAACTTTTTAATTCATTTGGCAGTCGCCGGCGGACGGCATGACAGCTGGAATGATGGATCAAGTCCCAGGCCAACTGTATTTTTTTTCGTGCGTGCCCAGGAGTCCCATGTGCGCACCCTTTTTTATCGGAATGTCGAACCGGGGGCCCCGACTTCCACCTCCGCGCTGGGTCTCGCAGCATTTGCAACATAACACACTCCATTAAGCCTTATGCCATCCTGGCCCTTTGTGTGCCCATGAATGTGTCCTTTATGCCGCCGTGGCCGTGTTGATATTACACGAGCTACTGCGGGAGAGGGATTTTCTTGTCTTCTTCCTAATACTTGGCAGCCTAACTTCTTGGCAACGTCCAAAAGCACACAGAGCCCCACTTCGGGGGGCCTTTGGAAGTGTTTCCACCGCGCGGCCCCCTTATGGACAGCGGGGCTAGCTATCCCAGGTGGGCGGTGGCTCCCCATATGCCTCCAATTCTGTTCACATTCTTGGCTCTGTTTTTCTATTTAGTTTGGATGCCACTGGGTTCTGCAGACGATTACATTGTGAAGAGGAGGTACTGGCCTTCCCTTTTTGGGGTTCCTTTCTCTCGGGAAGTAACAAATCCCGGCTACCCCCTTTGATGGGCTGCAGTTACTCCCACTGTGCACACAGGACAGAGAGGTCCGACGTCTTTTCTTCTCGTGACGCGCCATTGGACTCGTGACAAGCCGAGGCAGGGAGTTGTTGCGAGCTGTCCCTCGCTGCTTTAGCAGGATCCCCGCGCACACCTCTGCATTCCACCGCGGAGGGACCTCATAGGTATCTGAACAGGAATGTGGTGTTTCAGTGGACTGTGTAGGGTTGGGTGGGGGATATGTAATCGGAGTGTGTGGGATTTGAAACCACAAAAGTGGTTGGATGGAATATGGACCTTACAGCCACTTTACACAGCCCAACAAAACGATTGGTGTGGTTTGGGATGTCATCAACGTTTTCAGCGAGTTTCAGTACAACAACAGTACGATTATGAAGAGGCAATGGAGCTTTGGACACACACATGCTTGCAGGATCTCTCGACTCTATCTGAGACCAGCTGTGGTTACCGCTTCGATGAAGCATTGTTAACCGTTAAATACCAATTAGATTTTAATATATTTTGAAATGTCATTTTCCCTCGCTCGGCATCAGAGTACAATCGCATTCTCTCCAAAGACAATCGCAGGGGATCGCAAGGGGTTGATGCGGAGCGGGCCTCACGCCTCGCGGTCGCTATTTTTAGCGGCGGTCTCGCGTCTGAAACTCAATAGGCCCTATAAAACCTGACACATGGCTAGCGTTTCAAACCCTGATCCCTGTTAACGAGGGACGGCGTGTGCACACTGCTGTGGGTCGCAGGTGATGCGGCACATAATCAAATTACGCCCCCCTCCGACCCGAAGCCCGCAGCATGTGTCGTTGCACGCGCCTCCCGATACTACACATGCATCCCTCACATGCCACACGGCGCGGTGAATGCAAACTATGCCTCGTCACTCAGCTGTGCAATCAGAAAGATTGAGGGGGCCAACCGGGTCATGGGTCGCGGCAGCACACGAAAATTACAGCCGGGACTACTATGTCAATAGGTGGAGCAACTGAGAGTGTATTGTGGTGTAACATTGTGACCTTTAGCTAATCCGCCGTTTACAGCCCGGCTGCCAGTGATGGAAGGAGGGTGGCTCTGCCCATAGGCTTCTGTTCCTCGGTTCTGTTTCTATTTACCGTATAGTTATTTAGCAGAGGTATTTCTAACGCAAAACCCACAACATTTCCTCGTGAAGTTGCTAGAGTGACTCCCAGCCGAAAGGTACTGGGTCTGATCCCTGTTGTCTGCGGCTTAACCTATGGGAATCCTTGAGTAAGATGCCATAACCCCTACCTCCCCCTGCCTCCCTACCTGCTCAATTCGCTTAAAGTAGCTATCCATGAAAGTGTCTGCTAAATGACTCAGAAGTAAATTGTAATTGCAAGCCTGCCCCCTGTTGCCCTAGGTTTATTTCCGTTAGAAACGGTGGATGGAAGCTGTCTGGCAGTAGCCACAGAGTGTTCTTCTATCACCCATTGGAGAGTGTTGGATTCTGGGAAGTGAATCTTTGTCCTCATGTAGCCATCCAGTGGCTATCTGTCCTGTCAAGTCACCGCAGTAAGATGCTTCTGGAAAAAGCCCAGATACCTTTATTGAATTATGCTTTCTCGTTGGGCCTCTGAGAATAAAAGTCAGTGGTTTGGGGCTTAAATATGGAGGCAGATATTTTATTGATACCAAAGAAAGGTTTTCCAATAGCAAATCAATTCCAAATGTAAGGGAAAGTTAAAATCTGTTTAATATATAAAAAATAAGTAGCCTACTGGATGATTTTATTTAAATGTTAATATCTTCTCTGAACAAAGCAATTCATACCTGCTTTGATTCACCATACTGAATTTTCATAATTACATATTTTTAATGGACTCATTCATCAAGTTGTCCACCAGCGACGGTGGACCCATTGCATTCATAGTTTCGGAAATAGTGTGCTCTTCGTAATCAATGTGGGAAAGTTTGGCAGGAGCTCCGCTAGATGATAGCACGGTTGACATCACACTGCATATGTAGATAAGTGCCCTTGAATGTGTATCGGCTGAATCTGGACTATCTGCTTTAATGGCTCTCTTATCAGTCAGTTAGCAGCACCCTAACGTGATTATGTAACCGGGCTTATTGCGTCGCTCGACAATACCAAGTGACGCACCACTTTCAATGATGGTTAACCTTTTTAGTTTTATCTGACTTGAACTTTAGTCCAATTATTGAACACAGCTGTATATATTACACAATTATCGTTTATGATGTTATTATAACAACTATTTCCATATTTAGAAAGACACTTTGGTGAAGAGATAATTAAGCTACCTGGAGCAGGTAGGGTTCAGGGCATGGCGCCACGGCCTCCAGGTTAGGCTTTGGACACTGTGACATCAAACCCAGTAGCGTATGGCCGGGAGTCGAGCACCCTAGCCATTACACTGTCAACTCTGTGTATACATTGCAGTCTCCACCAAGAGGAAATTTCTAGATATTTAAAACCGTTTTTCTATCATAAGAAAGAAAAAACGAAGAAAGAAAGAAGCTGTATCGTAGTCTGTGTATTTGCTCAAAGAAAGACACCTTCCTCCCCACTTGGTTTTGTGTTCCTTTAACGTCCCTTCTAGTCGCCTCACCCCAACAGAGATCTGACAAATTGAGACGACACACATTTGTTCTCACTGCCCTGGAGGCGGGCCAAACATTTCCGAGACACTTTTATCTGTCCGGGGCTCGAACCTGACACTGTTTGCTCGGTGGCTGGGCAGGCCACTGGCGTTTCAACGAGACCAGCAGCCTTCAAAGGAACGGGAAGATGGCAAAACAAACATGGAAACACAAGCCTTGGCTTTGAAGGACTCTGTGAAGTGGAACATTACATTATTATACTGCAGTTCAACAAGTGTTTTGTCTATCCGAAATGAAAATCATCCAAAACTATCTAGGTAAAAATAGTCAATTGGTGAGGGTGTTTTACTCCCGTCCGGAGCTAAGGTTCCTCGTTCAAATGTTTAAACAGGGTTCAAAGCTTGATGCTCGGTAACTTTGAACCAGGATAATTATTTTAAAGTGTGTTTCACAACATTGTGAGGTTTAACCAGCAGATGGAGATAATTCCAGTGGCCCAACCACTGGCCAGTCATTGAGTTATAGTACTTACACCGTGTACATGGCTGATATCAATGTTTTAGGAAGAAAGAAATAATCAGGGCAGGAAAGTCGAGCTGTGAGTGTTTGACTCCCTTCCAAAAGGTTCTGTGTTCGATACCCATTGTCCACTGTCTACTTGTATGCAGCCCTGAGCGTATTCCATCTACAATGTCTAAAAGTAAAATGATCTAGAAATTGAAGAAAGAAGGAAAGAAAGCAACATTTTAGGAAGTAGGCTAGACTACATTCCTTATCTCCTAAACTCATGAATGACTCCAGTGTAAATAGGGCTCCCAGGCCGCACCGATTGGCTGCGTTTAATTTGCCCTGTCTCTGCGGCACTAAGGTCAACTTCTCTCAGTTTAATTCAATTAGCGTAAACAAAGGCCTACTGGCTCCATGCAAAACGTGAAGCAACGCAACAGACTAACACCGAGGATGGCGACCAGTGGAGCGTGATTGACATTTGCATAAAGGCCCGCTATTGGACGGACGTGGGATCGCCATGGGTTACAGTGGCCGGGGGTAAAGCAATGCAACGCCATGGTTGGTTGGTTTTTCACATCTAGAAATTCTGGCAGTGAGTAGCGAAACACACACACACACGCACGCACGCACGCACGCACGCACGCACGCACGCACGCACGCACACGCACGCACACGCACACACACACGCAACACACACATACACACATGCACAAGCAACATGCATCACAGAACACAATGAACATTTTTCAGATATGCTTTTCCATGCACGGACATGCATGCACACAAACAGACCCCCCCCTCCCCCCCCCCCCCACACACACAAAAACACACAAACACCCCCCCAACACACCACACACACACACTCACCCACCCCCCCCCCCCTCCACACACACACACACACACACACACACACACACACATACAAACACAAACTATGCAGTACTTTTTCCAGAACAGCTTTGTCGTCTGGTATTGACTTAGTAATAAAACCGATTGCAGCAACACTACACCGCAGTTATCATGAATTGAGCGCACATTAAGGTCAAGGTATTCAGTTTCCTGTTTTCTTCCAAGCTTCAACAGACGGTACCCTGACACCATCATTACACCCAACGATAATTACAATCTGTCCTCCTCAACATGATATAGCCGGGTCCCAAACATAAACATTAAATCATTCACAGGGTGTTTTTTGCCGGAACAATCGTAAATATATGTGTGTTTGCTGAGGCGACGTCATGCTCCTCACAAAGACTTAAAAGACAAACATAAAGACGTTTGCTCTCAGAGACGGCTGCCTTGGAAGGCCTCCAGGAGATGATGCAATCCCCCACTGGCTGTTTGTGTACGGGCGTGTTTTGGAGGGGGCTGGTGTTGGAGAGGATATAGGCCCGCTGGGTTAAATAGGGGATGCCCCTGGTTTCACACGAGACCAGGAACGATGGCGCAATGTAGGCTGTCTCCATCGAGGGAACATGGAGGTAGCTTGCTTTAGCTTTTCATAGCTTAGGGTTGGTTAGCTTTGATTAGCTTAATTTATTGACCACTGATTTGCCCTAGGCAGTAACGGAAGACATGTTGGAGATCCAGCACTTAGTGAAGTCAAGGCGTCCAGAGAGTTATTTGAACATGCTGCTATATACAAAACATTTTTATACTTTTAGGTTATCTCTATTGTCTGACTGTCACGTCTGCATTGTCTGTCTGTTTGTGTATCTCGCCAGCTCTCTTCTATCCTAACTCTAAGTAGTGATTCCCACACACACCAGCAGGGGTCGACCTTTTCATTGTCAGCGTGCTCAACACAAGCTGTGGGGACTTAGAACGAGGAGTCATAGCTCACGTTGCTCTGATGACGTGCTGTTCGCCGGGCGATCTTCAGATTAGCACCGACCTCCCAGAGGGGTAACACCTTGTGTGTGTGTTGCCCTCAGTGTGTCCGGGTGATCTCCAGTGTCTTCTGTACAACCCTGCTAATCTGACCTCCTCCTCCTCTTTTGCCGTGGCGGTGTCTCTCCTCTCTGCGGTGGCGTAAGCTTGACCGCTTTGTTCACACACCCGTTAAAAGGCTGGAGGGCTGGGGTGAGGGAGGGGGGGGGACAAGCCTGCAGAATGTCCCGTCAAATGGACTCTCTTCATCCTCCTCCTCCTCCTGCTTCCTTGAAACTGTCAACTGTACTCCACAAAAGGCCTTCTACCTAAGATACATTTGCATTTGCAGTCATTTTGCATACGCTTTCATCCATCCAAGATTATATTCCACATTAGTTTTTCAGCTCAAAATTTTATAGCGCTGCAGTACCTAGTTAAAAAAGTAAGGGTTAGTTAGGTAGTACCAACACTTTTTGATTTCTATATTCAACCACAATGGAACAGTTACAAAGGACGACCACCCCTAACGCTCACCTCCTCACCTCCTCACCTACTCACCTGCTCACCCCCTCACCCACCCTTGGCTGAAGAGTTGAGTCGACAGAGAGACTCAGAAACCTCAGCAGTGACCTGATCCCCCCCCCACCCCACTGGGAGCCTGGTGACGACATCACAGAACACTCCATGCCCTCTATCCTCTAACAGTTTATTTATTTAGTTCTTGACTCTATCAGGAACTGTTGATGAAGCAATTTTACCCTGCTGGTATAATCCCCCCCCCCCCCCCCCAACCCCCCTGACCTCTACCAGCTGAGCTTTCTGAACAGTTGAATCAGTGAATATAGTGTAAAAGAGGGATACAAGATTCATGGCTCTCTACTGGATGTTGTCTCTCTGCAAGAGATTAGGAAGTACAAGCTGTGGCACAGACCAACTCCACACATGACATCAGGCCTCAATGACAGAACCCGAGAACTGAAGCGATTGTGTTTTGCATTGGTGTCGCACATGTGTTTCATATTTGGTGCACATACTCTTTCGACCGATGTCATTCCAAGAGGCCTCGCAACATTTTCGAGTGTTTGTTATGATTTGCTAAGGATTCAGTATGTATGAGAGGACAATGCTGAGTCTGAATTTCAAGTTAAAAAGCTAAAGTGAATCAGCACAACCGCCCCCCCCCCCCTGACTCCAAGGGCTCCGAGCTGAAAGAGAAGGGCTCCTTGTCCTGCCCATGGAGGGGGGAACGAGGAAGTTAAATGTCACAGCGTACAAGCCAACCCGTCCAACTTCTAGTTTGAAAAGAGCTCTGAAAAAAATACTCCCCCCCCCCACCCCCCTAAAAAATGGTAGAAAGAACAACAGCTTCTGGTGTTCTCACTGTCCATGTCTCCTGACGCAGGCTTTCCATAATGTGTGTGTGTGTGTGTTTGTTTGTGTGTGTGTGTGTGTGTGTGTGTGTGTGTGTGTGTGTGTGCGTGCGTGCGTGCGTGCGTGTGTGTGTGTGTGTGTGTGTGTGTACGTGCGGGCGCTGCCTTCCTCTCCCCTTTGCTAACAATGCTGTTCAGGAAACGTGTCAGGATAGGGCGCAGACTGTTGGGCTTGTGGCGCTCTGCAACTCTGAGTCGGACACACAGTGACGGGACGGCTGCGGCCAAAGAGCGTCAGACCGGCCAACTGCCCGCTACGCCTTTCTGGACGAGTCTCTCTCTGTGAATTACTGAAGAAGAGGAGGTGCTTTGACCTGTGTGTGTGTCTGTGTGATCTCCAAGAAGAAGCCCCAGCGATGTCCTTCTGGGTGGTGAGTTCTTGTTGTCTTGACAACAGTTATTTGTCAGTTAGGAGCGGGATCAGGGATTGGCTCCAATCTGAACGTGTTAGCATTTGAAATGTTAATAAAGTAGCTAAGGTTAAATTTGTTATTTTGTGGGTGGCTTTATGTTTGCGTTGATTTGTTTCAGTATTATGGTGGCAAAGAGGGCCTCTTGGGGGTACTATGGATGCCTGTGGATCACAACATATGACACATAGGTTTGATTTGTGTTAAAGCTAGTTTGAGATCCTTGGAATGTCCTTTAAAAGAAAAAAACAACTTAATACTAACATTTGTAAACAAGTGATTATGTTTAACATGGTGGTCGTCTTCAAGTTTAAGTTTTTTAGCTTTCTAAAAATAGAAAAGTATGATGTAATCGTGTGATATTTATTTTTTTAGCCGGCTACCAACATTGAGTCCCTATTAGAACAGTATTGCATTCATGCTCACAAAATAACCATGGGAAATTCAGTAAGACTGAAGTGCGACTCCCAAGTACCTAAGGACAAGGCCCTGAGTGTCTCCAGACGCTACAGACGACAGTAGTGTCTGTCGGTAATTACGTGAATTCACCTTCTGTCTGATGGCTGGGCAGCACGTCGTGCAATTCATTGCCTTCATTCTCCCTCCTCTCAAATCGTCATCGCGTCCTGTCCCTTATGACTAAACGTGACCCCATCCCCACCAACCCTCTTTTCTAACAAGAATGGGTGGTAAATCACTCTCTCGACATCCCATAATGATCCCCTTAATGACTGTTAAAGTTGATGGGCTCTTAACTGGGAGGAGCTGTGAGCTCTCGGTCTGGGTTGGGCCCCGCTCCTCTGTCCCTGAAGGGCTTGTTGTGATTTGTCTTTTTCTTTTTTTACGACACCAGGCCTGGTCTGTCCGGCTGTGTAACAGGGTGAAAAGTTGAACACGGCAGGGGACGTGAGGTGCCGAGCTTAGGCTTTTGTGTAAACCATTGATTCCATTAACCAAGTCATCCGCTGAAGGGGGAGGGTAATGATTTAAAACCGAACGAAACACTTACAACTTAGATAAAGTGGTTACAAGACTTTGTATCAAATTAAGATAGATTTGAGTCAATTTGACAAATCACAATTGATAAGGCAGGAGGAAGAACCAACCCTTAAACTGGACCTGGCTACTATTGCATCACCCTGTTCACCTCCCTACTCGGTTTGGGCTTTTATGAAACAGTCCATTATTTACTATTAATGTTTAGTATATTTAATACATTTCATTAAAAGTGGCATGCCTATGGGCAAACTGAAAATTGGGGATTTGAACCCAGAGCCTATTGCATGGGAGTCTCACACCCTATCTAGAGTCTATCCTGTGGTCCATGTCTGTAACTATATATGCCCATCTATGGTCATCATACATGGGTGGTGGATGAGGGTGGATGATGGATGTTAATGCTAGGAACGTAGGAATGGTCTCGGTGTGTGTCTGTGTGTGTGTTTAATCTGTGTGTAGTGTGTATGTGTGTGTAAGTACTTGTGCGGGTGCTGTATTCTCCCCAATGCGTGTGGGTCTCCCTTCACATGTGTCCAGCCTGACGTGGTGCCGTGTAGAAGCTAATGCGAGGCTGAACGTCATGCCCATTTGGAATCTGTAATTTACCGGTAAGGGATAAGGTTGTCAGTGCGATCATTGTTTCCCCTCCTATGGACTGGTTTTATTGGCTCTGCAGGGCCAATGTCCCTCACACTGGCCCCAGGAATTCCCCTCGCTCGGCTCCTGGTTAACCGCCAGGTCGATGCAGTGACTGATACGGCAGAGGGGAGAATTTTGGAATTGAATGCAAGAAAGAAAGGAAAGAACAAGAAGTGTGACTGCTATTCATGGTTTATTCTGTGTTTTCTGCGCGCGCGCGCGTGTGTGTGTGTGTGTGTGTGTGTGTGTGTGTGTGTGTGTGTGTGTGTGTGTGTGTGTGTGTGTGTGTGTGTGTGTGTGTGTGTGTGTGTGTGTGTGTGTGTGTGTGTGTGTGTGTGTGTGTGTGTTCTTCTGTGTGTGGAAATTGAGGCACACAATGATTTGGAAATTGTTACCCTTTGTATATTCGGCTGAATATGAGGTGTATAGTGAAGCATATTCCTCTCGTGTTCGCAGACATCAGCTCACAGGCTTTATTGACATTTGCACACTGTGTGTGTGTGTGTGTGTGTGTGTGTGTGTGTGTGTGTGTGTGTGTGTGTGTGTGTGTGTGTGTGTGTGTGTGTGTGTGTGTGTGTTCGTGTGTGTTCGTGTGTGTCGTGTGTGTGTGTGTGTGTTGTGTGTGTGTGTGTGTGTGTGTGTGTGTGGCTCTCAGTGTGTCCGAGAGATCTCCAGTGTCTACAGTACATGTGCACATTTCATTAAAGTTACATAAGTAGTCATAGATTCTAATGAATATATGTGAATATATGAATCTGTCATGAAGATGAATACCAACAATCTGGCATAGAAGGCCCTTGGACTCTTGAGCCTGGTGTTGTACTGAACTATTTACTGTTACTATTTGGTTGTTTCGAAGATACTTTTAGCAGATTTTTAACCAAAGTGACTTTGCAGGGAAATGTGGAGACACACGTCATTAAGGAGCAGGTCGCGGTTTGGCAAACTGAGGACATTTGGACCGGCACACTGTCCTGTACTACCTCCTGTTCTCCCTCTCCTATCCTGGTCTCTGATAACTCCAGTGTTACATAAGGAATGTGTTTGTTCTCCTCATCCCTTCCTCTGTCCACTTTGTTTCAAGCCCTCCCCCTTGCCCCCCCCCCCCCCCTCCCCCCCTCCTCCCCCTTGCCCCCCCCCTCCCTCCCCCTTGCCCCCGGAGAGATCTACGGAAGAAAAGGCCTCCGATAGGAAAAGAGGAAGAACTCAAGAGCAGAACTTCTTTTGAAACTAAGGGCCTCTTCACTCAATCAATCAATCAATCAATCAATCAATCAATCAATCAATCAATCAATCAATCAATCAATCACTCAATCAATTAATCGACCAATCAAGCAACCACACTTTAGTAAAAAATATATATATTAGAGATTCAGAGACACATTTTAGAGGTAGAATAAAACAGAACAAGATGACACACTTGATGAGAATGGATCAAAATGTAAAAAGTATGTCTTTACAATTTTTGTTTGACGAATAGCAAAATAAGTTTTGACACACTTCATGTGGGTGGTGGTGGTGTGGTGCGTCACATCGGACAGGGGGTGGCACGCGCTCTGACTGGCAGTCTACATTGTACTGCACCAGGGAAAGCCGCTTATCATTGATGGAGGCTGCGACATATCGCTGCGATACAGATGTGATGTTTGGTCTTAAGCCATTTGGCCTAACATTCTCCCTCTCACACCCTTCCCCAGCCCCTTCCCTCTCCCCTCCCTCCCTTAGCCAGTCACCAGGCAGGATTAGGATCAGGATGGGTTTAGGATGATGAGGAGTCTTAAAAAAAGGCAATGGAATGAATTAAAAAGTCCCAGGCTAGAAGGCTAGTTGGAAGTGAAATGAAAAGGATTCACATTTCTCTACAGTCTGGTGCTGAGGATTTAAGATGGTGTAGGGGTGGCGGCGGAGGGAGTATGGTGGGTTGGAGGGGCAGCTGTTTTCTATTATAATGAATGAGCAATGATTGGCTTTCTCAATCCACATGTGATCCTTCATTGGCCATCTTTTCGCCCCTTAAGATGCCCCCCCCCCCATGGTGGTCGTTAGAGGGGGAGGAGAGGCAGACTGCTGCATCCATCGCTGGTCTTTTGGGGGCTGTTCTGTCAACCTCAACGTCCTCAAGATTAAGTGGTGTCTTCACCACCGGGGACGTAGTCAGTGATATGTTGAGTGCTCTTTGGCTTCAAGGTCTCAGATGTGTATTAATTTAAGGAGAAATGATTATAAGCATATGTTCTAGGCTGTTTGTAAGTATAAGTATGTGTATGCCTCTGTATGTCTGCTCACAACCGTGTGTGTGTTAAGTTTGTTTGCGAGTGTGTATGTGTGTGTCTGTGTGGCAGTGTATCTGTTTGCGGGTGTGTATATGTAACAGCATGTGTGTGCGCGTGTGTGTGTCTGCAGACCAGTGTGCGTCCAAGCCAAGCCACATGATGTCATCGAAGCCGCGGCCAACCCTCGACACTCTTCTATCGACGGATGAATTATTATGGGATATAAGTAATACCCTCTGTATGCCACTTAATCCCAGTGGCCTGCGGTGTGCTGGGCCGTGCAGCTGCACGTGCACTTACTGGCTGGCCGAGAGCATGCACAGAGAGACCCCATCCCCGCCAATGGCTAATACAACCCAATCTTTTGGGAGGCATCAATGTTTTTTTTCATGCAGGGTTTGGGGGTTGTGAGGTTGTGCCTCGATATGTTATGTAGGGAGTATTTTTTGGGGGATTTGTATGTGTGTGACTTGATATGTCATGGAGACAGGTTTTTATGTGTCGGCAGGGATCTCACGCAAGGAGATGACAGGTGCGATTATCTGCGCGTCGTAGCGAGACGTGTCCAGTTGGCTAAAGCGTATCGTATCGCGTTGCGCGTTGCACTGTCAAACGTAACTCAACTCAATAATAAATCGCAGGGAGTCAAAGCGCACTGAGGCCTTCGGCTAAAGTTATTGAGTTTGAGGGACGAAGGAAGAGCGCCATTCGTGAAAAAAAGAGCGCTCGGATGAGATGGTTTGTGTTAGAGTTATTGTTGTTCAGGGGAAGGGGGGATTCGAAGGTGGCTGTGATCACATGATTTATGAGTCTAGTGGTGAGGAAGTTTCAAGCAGAAAGGTTCTTGTTTTGTTCCGAAAGGCCAGTAATCTACCTGTAATCCATCCCTAGCAAGATGCCCTTATTTTTTCCCTTTAACGACCTGTGACTGCTAAATGACTAAATAGTGAACCACATAGGCTTTTCCCACATGGGCTCTTCCAAAGAACAATTGGCCGTGGCTCCCTATGTCCTCTTGTCCGGTTTACTAAAACACCTAAACACCAATGTCATTGTTATGCCATGCGGGAGGTTGGACAGGAAGTGTACAGAATCCTCACCTCTTTCCCAAAATCTCCTGGAAACGCTTGGTCCTCATTGACAGAACGGCGTAATCTCCCCTTGAAGTTGGGGTAGATACGCGTTGGAATGGAGTGGTAAAAGCTGTTTTCAACAGAGAATATACCTCTAGGTATATACCTCCACCGCAAAATGTTCTTCATGCGCTGAAGAGCCCCCTTTGGAGGAAGTTCTGGCCCAGGACCCACCACATATGTTGTGCAATAAAATAAGTTATCATTCTCTCTGTATTTTGTTCTTCAATACAGTATTCTCCCGTTTCACTCATCAAACAAGGGTCAAATGAAACGGACATTGATTCGTTTTTATCGTGGCTCGTCCCTACACCCACTTAGTCCCCTGCTGTGGTACCATTTAAGGTTCGCGACCCAGCATTTGGAAACCACTAGTCTTAACCTATGCATACCATACTGCTGAATAAGTGCCACTACTGTGTATTGACCCCCATGGAGCTAGCAGTGACACATGGTTATGATTCGACCTGATGACCACTGTAGCGCGGTACGAGTTGTATATGTTAATACACATTTGATATGACCATATGCGTACTGGATGTCATACCGTTATGGCGACTCAATTGACTCGTTCGTCTGTATTTACAAAGGCAGTCCTTCCCTTTATCTGTATTCACTCAGGCAACTTGGCTGAGTGTGTTTGGGCGGGGACACTGTGTTGAAACAGAGCGTTTTGCTGCATATTGGATCAGCATGGATCAAATATTGGCTCTGCAGAGCGGCATAGGATTCACAAAATGTGCCCTGGGTATTATAGCTGGGATTGTATTTTCCAGTTGCTTGTTGGGGATTTTGGCTGCGACAACAAGGAAGCAGGAACATGGCTGACAGGCAGGAAGGCGGCGGAAAGGCCTGAATACAGCCAAGGTGGTGTGTAGACGCGCACACACAACCCTCAATGCGTGTTTCCCTGGAAAGGAAGTGAGAACGAGTGTCGAACGTTGTAGCCAAGTGACACATCCTGAACCATTGCATGGTAATGTGCTCATCAGTAATATGTGTTTGTGTACTTTGCAAAACTGAGATTAGTCATTGTCTTCTTTCACAGCCGTCACTCTCTTCTAATGGTCTGTTGTCAATGTTTATGTATAGGTTCACACGACTTGAGTTTTCCTCTTCAAGCGGGCCAGGCTTTAAACTGCTCTTGTCTGTCTTTTCGCTTCCTCAGTTCATTTCAGTGGAACAGAAATACACTCTCTGTCTAGCCTGATCTCCATTGTCGTTTCAGCGTCCCAAGTCGTAGCAGCCGCCAGCCCTACTCCTCCTTTTTACATTAAATTAGAGACCCACTTCTCCCCACCCCTCCTCACCCCGCTTTTTCCCATCACTGTAAGTGCCTCCCTCTCTGCTGGCGACACTGTCGCCCCCCCCCCCCCCCAGCTTCTGTGTGGGTGTGTGTGTGTGTGTGTGTGTTTGTGTGTGTGTGTGTGTGTGTGTGTGTGTGTATGTGTGTGTGTGTGTGTGTGTGTGTGTGTGTGTGTGTGTGTGTCTCTCTCTCTCTCTCTCTCTCTCTCTCTCTCTCTCTCTCTCTCTCTCTCTCTCTCTCTCTCTCTCTCTCTCTCTCTCTCTCTCTCTCTCTCTCTCTCTCTCTCTCTCTCTCTCTCTCTCTCTCCCTCTGTCTCTCCATCCTCGTTCTCCATCTCTCTCCTCTTTCTCAGTATCTTGCTCTGAGAGGCTGGCAGCAAAAGGATGCTTTGGATGTGAGAGAAGAAGGATCTGGATGCTGGAGGAATACTGGGATTAAGAGAGCAAGAAGTCTTGCCTGGATTAGTTTAAACATCCCCCTCTACCCACCCCCCCTCCTCTCCTCCCTCCACCACTCATACAACCACACCCACCCCCCCCCCAACCCCCCTCCCCCCCCCCCCCCCCCCTGTATCAGGGAACACCTTGCGGACAGGAGACAAAGTGTGTCTGTTGTCCTGGGATAACATCAATCACCCTCCTCTCGTTGTCATTGGTGATTGTTTGACCGAGGCTCTCGTTCGAGGGACATCTGCTGGCAGGAGAATTGGTTTGATACGAGGACCGAGGCACAATAACTTCAATTAAAATTCACTGTCTTCGTCGCTGGACGATTTGCGAAGGCGTGCAGGGGAAGGATGGGTGGGGTAGGGTGGTGTCTGGCCACTGTCTTCAGTTGGCTGAAGTACTTCTTCTTCTGCATCTTCCCTTTTCACCGACGCAGGAGGAAGAATAAGGATGAGGTAAGATGCCCGGGCAGGGGACTTTTGGGGTTTTGTAGTTCAGTCACATGGTGGTTGTCTGAGGGGGTTGATGATGTGTAAAGGCGGACGCTTATGCATATTCAAGCAGTGGTCGGATGTATATTAGATGCTCAGTTACTCTACACCGTTTAGTGAAATGACTGATTATTGATTACACCATCTGAATAAGATTACGATAAGTGCACACAGATGGTGGCTTTAAAATAATGGGACTATTGATTTTATCAAATTGGAATTTCCACTTCTCTTGCCAAGTTTGCAGCAACATTTGTCATTCATGTTCAGTTTTAGGTTTACACAATTCAGGATTAATAGAACAACGATGAATATAAATTTATACAGAAGGGAGTTTTTTTTGTTGCGCTGTCGAGTCTTGTTTGATAAATGTTGGTATTTCTCTGTAGAATACAAATGGAGTACTGCATATCACATCATTCATCAGGTATACCGCTACATACATCATGGGTCTGTGTATGTCACATATTGTATAACATTTTTTTTAGTAATTTATCCCTGCAGACTACACAACGTCGTTTAGTAGTTAGCAAACATTATAGCAGCTCATAGTTGCTAACCGCTAAACACAGAAAAAATGTGAAAAATCACAAAAACGTGACAAATCATTAGCCTTTACGTGAAGGAAATCCCGCTCTTAGCCCAACGCTTCATGCCGTCCATCTCTCTGTCAATCTCAACTCCCTTTCCTGAGAGACTTCCCTGTCCTGTCCATAAGTGCACCCTTAAAAAAGCAAGCTGCTTACTGAGATGGGACTCAAAATGAAACCCAACCAAATGGTCTGATCTCCTGAACGCCCCTCTGCAGTACGTGGTGTTCCTCTCGTGGTCAGAAGGCCACCGCGGCCCTCATCTCCTGTGCTCTTGCCCTCCCCAAACACTCCAGCGCGTCAACATAGTGTGTCCGGTGGCGGCTCCCCTCATGTGTGATGATCGCAACATGGAAACTAATGGCTTGGTGAGGTCTCTGCACTTTTCCCACAGAAATGTGCTATGGAGTCCAAGCAGGATAAGTCACGCTGCAGAGAGATAAGGACATCAGACAAATCACTCGCACAACCACACACACAAACACACTCAGACACACACACACACACACACACAGGATATTATGGTACATTTTGATATGGGCCCGTTGCCAGATAGCAGGGGTTTGGTTCAGCTGTGCGTAGCCATAAATTCTGTGAACAGTGCACACAGACACACATGCATGCACACACATGCACCAACACACACACACACCCACAAAGACACACACTACATTTAATTAAAGCTGAGGCTGGTGGCGTCTGAGGAAGAGGGTTCTTGGTCCCTCCTCTCCCCTCAGCCGGTCGTACATCTTGTTTTAGTGGCACTTTGATGACCAGTGCACGCGGCGGTCCTCTTTGGGGAAGACCAAAGGTGCTTTCTCTGTTATTCAGTTAATTTTCCAGTGCTTTCTGGTCGGTGAGGCTGTGTGGATGTATTGTATGCACTGTGTGTGTGTGTGTTTATGTGTGTGTGTGTCTGTGTGCGTGTGCTGTTGCATGCATGGGATGCATGGAATACTTTGATTATATTGGCTGATTACTGATCGTAATACCAGGGCTGTTGTTCATTAGTGAATGTGTGTATGTTGATGTCTACAACAAGACGGATGGACGGGTGGCCTCGGTGGGCTATTGTTCTGTATAGGTCCGTCCGTCTGTCTGTGTGGAGCAATGTACCGTGGACACTCCCTATTGTTTCAGATTTGCCCAGGATCACGGTTTGTTATCTTGCTGGTTACACAATATCAGAATGAAAAAAACAGAAAGGAAAATGAAGAAAGACACACATTTATGTAGCCTCCCTCATATTCTGCTTCCTGGATCTACTCAAGACAGTTTTTGTTCCAAAACTTGCTTTTGCAAGTTGTCAATAAACGCGTTACTCATACTTATTGTATTCTTCGATTGCTGTCATCCTCCCTTTTAAATCACTTTAGATAAAAGCATCTACTAAACGGACTGACTGAGTCAGGGTCGGTGCTGGTGGGGCAGCAGGAACAATGAGGGAAAGGATCCAAATGCAGACTTGTACTTAACAAAAGGGACGTGACAAAAGGATTTTTTAATAAAGAAATTCCAAATATGCATTCCATGAACAGGCAAAATAAACTACGATTTGGGAACCATAAGGACACAGAGACATGAGAAAACAACAAGGGACGACAAGGGAGTGATGAGGGAAAAAAAGGAAGTGAAATTGTATGTATGGGGAGGGACAGACCGGGGAATGATGTGTAAAAGAGACGATTGACAAGGACACACTGGTGAGGGGAATGAGGTGGTTGGGACAGTCTAAGGACATCTTGTGGACAGGGGGAGAACAAACACTAAACAAGACAAAGACAAAGTCAGCACATGACAGAATGTAAACATTATACAATTTTAATTGCACATGACATGCTAATGCATTGTAGCATATTACCATAAACTAATACTAATGCCATATGCTATGCTTTATAGTTACTCTTTTTCGCCCGCTGTGTTTTCTACTGTCTGTCGTCCATTCAATGCATGGTGAGGCTCTGTCTATTGACTGACAAAGTAAACATATCGAGTTGGGGGTCATAGAAGCATGAAATCAACAGCTGCTAACAGCTAGTGAGATTATTTTATAATAATGGGAGAATGTTTTGAAAAGCCTTCTAGTTGTATATGCAGGGTTTATGTGTGAAGAACTTTTAGTTTATTTTTTAAATAAACAATCAATCTATTTGCTGTGATATTTCATTTCTGTTGCAAAACACAAAAGTTATTCGACAAATTCCAAGAGGATTACAGTGGTCTAGCTGTAGGCATTGTTGTGTTTTTCAGAACAAGCTTATTCTGAATATTATTATTTCCTCTAGAGCCTGTATCAGACCTGGCCGGGGTGCTGTGTAGTTTCACGGCCCTGGCGTCCGTCAGGCAGCGTAATGAACTAATGTTTTCTATTTTGAGACGGAGAGGGAAGGAGGCTGTGGGTGTGTGTGGTTGGAGGGGGTGAGAGGGAGAGCAATGTGCACACACACAAGAGGCGCCGAAGGGGGGGGGTCTGCATTGTTTTCAACAGATGGAAGGCATGGAAAGGGGGCGCGGCCCAGTGTGTGTTAATGTACATTGTGTGTGTGTGTGTGTGGTGTGCGTGTGTGCGTGTGTGTGTGTGAGTGTGTGTGTGTGTTTGTGTGTGCTGAGTTGTGTGTTGAATCATGTATGTTGTATCGTGCAAACTATTGGGTGTGTTTTTGTATTCTGTATGGGTGTGTGTGTGTGCGTGTGTGGGTGTGTCTCTGCGTGTGTGTGTGTGTGTGTGTGTGCGTGCGTGTGTGTGTGTTTCATCTGTCAACAGATACTGCACCCCCCCCACTCCCTTCCCACCCAGAGGATGATGGACCACACCCCCTAGTGCTCTGCTGTCTATAACATAGACTCTCTACTTTATTTCTCCCTTTTCTCCCTTTTCAACAAGCAAAAGTCCTGCTTGTTATTCCTTGCATTTATTCACAACATCCCAAAGTCAACAAGTGGTTTGTGATGCCTCCTGTGGCGTTGTGTTTAGTTCATGCTATGCTCCACCGACCGGGTGCCACTTCAAAATGTGTCCTACCTGTTTGTTTGTCTGCGTGAGGAACCAGGGAGCGGTTGACTAGAGGGCGGCTCAAGGTTACAGGTGGGCTGTGTTCAAGGCCAATTTGATTTACCCACGCCCACCCACCCTCTACTGGATTGGACTTGGGACTGAAGTAACAACCCCCCTCACCCCAACCCCCCTACTCCTTCCTCCCACCTCCTCCCACCAAGCTGTGACATCATCTCTGTTCTCCCCCCATGTTACTCTTTCATTCACAGGCCTTTCATTTGGAAGAGTGTGTTGTGTGTGTGTGTTTGTGTGTGTGTGTGTGTGTGTGTGTGTGTGTGTGTGTGTGTGTGTGTGTGTGTGTGTGTGTGTGTGTGTGTGTGTGTGTGTGTGTGTGTGTGTGTGTGTGTGTGTGTGTGTGTGTGTGTGTGTGTGTGTGCGTGCGCGTGTGTACAACTGAACGTTTGGTTGTTATTACTTGCCTGGTCAGGATTAGCATTTCAACTGATGATGATATAATTATTGAATGTTCCCGCCCCTGGTCATAGACCCTGCAATGAAAAGATGAGATAAACTTATTTTAACCCAGAGAGGAAATTTGGGACTAACTATAACACACATCTGACTACTATAGTAGTGTTGTTGTTGTTGTTGTTTTTTCGCTCTCAGTAAAACGTGGAGGATCAACTGTCTTTTCTCCTCTGGTTTTTCCCTCAATAATGAGCTGTTTCACTGGGAAATACGGCAGGTAGGCCTACATATTATGTCCGACATTAATCACACATTGACGACAGAGAGATGTAGGACGGTTGTGTGGCCACTAGGGTCTGCTGTCGCGTGATGATTATATCATTGAGCAATGAAAATAACATACATTTATAATTATTATATAATTCCCGTCATTAGTTGTGGTTGGGGATGAGTGGGTAGAAGTGTTAAAGTAAAGCAGAAATAAAAGAAAGACGGGTAAAAAAACACAACAAAAAACAGAAAATAAATTATTATTAGCTTTAATATTGGGGCAGGAGCAGGATAGTCAGTGATTAAGTTTGACTCGCAAAAAAAACTTTTGTCTGATTCCTTTAGCAATGTTTCGTACCACCTTCTCCTTTATGTGGTGTATCTGAATTCACTAGCATTGCATAAAAGTATCCATTGACTGACAAAATAGAAAGTAGTAGTTTATGGTAATTGAGGGAGTTGTCCAACTCCTTCTAGCCATGAGCTGCACTAAGCTAACCCCTTAGCGTGCTTTACATCTTTCTGTTCTCATGTCTCTCCAGTTTCAGATCTGTGACTGTATGCTACAGACAACTCTGTCTCTAGCATGCACACACCAGCATGCATGTTTGTGTGTGTGTGTGTGTGTGTGTGTGTGTGTGTGTGTGTGTGTGTGTGTGTGTGTGTGTGTGTGTGTGTGTGTGTGTGTGTGTGTGTGTGTGTGTGTGTGTGTGTGTGTGTGTGTATATGTGCGGTATGTGTGTGTGGAATCAGCATAAGGTTGATCTGTGTTGGGGTGGCCTGCAGGAAATACCGGGACATTACTCCCCTCTCACTGTGTGTATGTGTGTGTGCGCATCTATATACACACACACACACACACACACACACACACACACACACACACACACACACACACACACACACACACACACACACACACACACACACACACACACACACACACGCCGCACACACACACACACACACACACACACACACACACACACACACACACACACACACACACACACACACACACACACACACACACACACACACACACAAACATGCATGCTGGTGTGTGCATGCTAGAGACTAGCATGCTAGTTATATATGTATATATAGATGTATATATATGATGTGTGTGTTTGTTACTGTAGATGTCGTTGTGTGTGTGTGTGTGTGTGTGTGTGTGTGTGTGTGTGTGTGTGTGTGTGTGTGTGTGTGTGTGTGTGTGTGTGTGTGTGTGGTGGTGTGTCGTGTGTGTGTGTGTGTGTGTGTGTGTGTGTGTGTGTGTGTGTTGTGTGTGTGTGTGTGTGTGTGTGTGTGTGGTGTGTGTGTGTGTGTGTGTGTGTGTGTGTGTGTGTGTGTGTGTGTGTGTGTGTGTGTGTGTGTGTGTGTGTGGGAGACACACAGCAGGATAAAGGCCAGCTCCAGCAGCTTACGTGGCCATTGATGAGTGGTGGGAACTTAATGAAGCAGCATTTACTTCCCGTCCCCCCTGTGCCTCCGGATCAAGAGGTCAAGAGTGTGTGTGTGTGTGTGTGTATGTGTGTGTGTGTGTGTGTGTGTGTGTGTGTGTGTGTGTGTGTGTGTGTGTGTGTGTGTGTGTGTGTGTGTGTGGTGTGTGTGTGTGTGTGTGTGTGTGTGTGTGTGTGTGTGTGTGTGTGTGTGTGTGTGTGTGTGTGTATGGTGTAGAGTAGAGAGAGAGAGGAAGAGAGAGAGAGAGAGAGAGAGAGAGAGAGAGAGAGAGAGAGAGAGAGAGAAGAGAGAGAGAGAGAGAGAGAGAGAAGAGAGAGAAGAGAGAGAGAGAGAGAGAGAGAGAGAGAGAGAGAGAGAGAGAGAGAGAGAGAGAGAGAGAGAGAGAGAGAGGACTTGTAAGTACTTTTGTTTTGTCCTAACCTCTCAACAATCATATGGAGGTTAGATCAGAGTGGAAGACCTTCTTTGGTTCAACTATCTCAACTAATTGCTAATTTGGTTCCCGTCTTACTGGTGGGCAGCAGACAAATCGGTTACAGTAGATCACTGTGGATGCTCTGATTTCATTACCTCATTGAGTCAATGTGCTCCAGCTTTGAGATTTTTCTAAAATTTGTATTTTAGACATTAATTTTCAAATGTAACATTAGTTTTGTTTATTTTCCCTATATCATGAAATGTTATGTGCTGTAAGTGTTAATTTCACCATCTTGGTCTTAATATTATAAAATATCTACTATTTATTTTTTATCCATTGATAAAGTACATATTACGTTATGTTGTAGAAGACTACGATGGAGGTCGTCAGGGAGAAGGAGATGGATCGTAGCAGTAAAAGCAGTATTACTCACTGCAAATGCATTTAGGACAGAGAGAGGAGGATGGAGAGAGCTGGGGGCAAGAGGAGAGAGATAGAGATGTAAAGCTTTAAAAAGCGTGCGGGCACAAATGAATGCATGCATGATAATTGAGCACAACAGAGAATTGGAGAGAGAGAGAGAGAGAGAGAGAGAGAGAGAGAGAGAGAGAGAGAGAGAGAGAGAGAGAGAGAGAGAGAGAGAGAGAGAGAGAGAGAGAGAGAGAGAGAGAGAGAGAGAGAGAGAGAGAGAGAGAGAGAGAGAGAGAGAGAGAGAGAGAGAGAGAGGAGGAGAGGGAGAGGGAGAGAGAGAGAGAGAGAGAGAGAGAGAGAGAGAGAGAGAGAGAGAGAGAGAGAGAGAGAGAGAGAGAGAGAGAGAGAGAGAGATGCTAAGTGGGGAGGTGAAGTGGGCTAGGATGCTTAGAGGGGGTTCGAGGGAAGGAGGGGGTTTAGAGATCATGGTATGAATGAAATTAAGAATGGCGAGAATGAGAGAGAGAGAGAGAGAGAGAGAGAGAGAGAGAGAGAGAGAGAGAGAGAGAGAGAGAGAGAGAGAGAGAGAGAGAGAGAGAGAGAGAGAGAGAGAGAGAGAGAGAGAGAGAGAGAGAGAGAGAGAGAGACAGAGAGACAGAGACAGAGACAGAGACAGAGACAGAGACAGAGACAGAGAGAGAGCGAAAGTGAGCTTGGGGGATGAGAGTGATAGGGAAGAGGGGAGGGGCGGGAGATCGAGTGTTGGGTAGAGGGGATAAGTGTAGGACCCCCTTCTCTCTTTTTCTGAGACCCCTCCCCCCTCATCCCTCCTCCCCTCTGTTCCTGTGGAGTGGGCCTGGCTGACCCCCCTGCTCAAGGCTTTGTGATACTTCTCCCGGCGGAGGGAGAGAGAGGCAGCGCTGACACACAGTGAGAGAGAGAGAGAGAGAGAGAGAGAGAGAGAGAGAGAGAGAGAGAGAGAGAGAGAGAGAGAGAGAGAGAGAGAGAGAGAGAGAGCGAGAGAGAAGAGAGAGAGAGCACAAGACACACAACACACACCACACACACACACACACACCACACACACACACCACACACACACACACACACCACACACACACACACACACACCACACACACACACACACACACACACACACAACACCACACACACACACAACACAGAGAAGGAGAGAGAAGAGAACTAGAGGAGCAGGCAGTCGGGAATCAATTTGGAGTTGAGAGAGGAGACACAGAGTGAGAATTGGAGAAAGCAAGTCAGTCAGAGAGAGAGCGAGAGAAAGTGATAAATGCCCAGTCAGGGAAAGTAAGTACGTGACAGAGACAGAGAGAGAGTCATAGAGAGAGGGACAGCACTGAGAGAGCTGAGAACCAGAGCAAAGTGCAAGACAGAGACAGAGACAGACAGAGAGAGAAGAGTTTGCGCTCCTTGGACCGTCATGGATTTGACAGACTGCTCACCATGTGGAATAGACTGCACTCAGCCCAGGACCACAGCTGCAGCCGGTGCTCTGCAGCACTAGAGGCAACACTAGTATCCCCGGGATCAGGACCTGCAGGACCTATAGGACCCTAAGCACAATCGGACCCCCACCGACAACACCAAACCCCTCCAGGACTCTGTTAAGGCTTCCCAGCATGCCGTCTGTGTCCCTCAGCCTGCCTCCGGCGCTGGTCGGACCGGCACGCACCTGGGTCTGCCTCTCGTGCATGTTCTGGGTGAGAAGATGACACTGTACACCTCCTTTAATGCAGCCCTCTCTCTGTCCTGTCTGACTCTCTCTCTCTCACTGTTCTCCTCTCTTCCTTATCTCATCTCTATCTCTATCTCACTCTCTTCTGCTCTCCCTACATCTCCTTTGATTCCTCTTCTCTCCGCTCTAAACTTTCTCTCTCCTTCTGTTCGTCACTTGTCTCTCACTCCCTACCCCCCGCTCTCGCTTATGTCTTCTTATCGCTCTGTCTCATCCTCTCACGATTTTAATCTGTCTTCTTATTTCTGCATGTCATTCAAGTGTTAAAGCTCGGAACAATAACTAAATAGCTACTTTTGCACATGGACTTGATTGTTTGCAGTATTTAGCGTTTACATCAAAAGATTTTGACCCAGTGCTGGTGTTTCACCGGTTGTTTTTCATTTAATCAATCAGGATAGATTAGAAAGCCGATTCATCAGGGACGTCCCTCGGTCACTCAGAGCCAGCGGGTCAATGTGATTTTTGGGTGGTCTCGCTGTGGTGGTGAGGGGTAGGGTGTCTGCGAGCAGCCTGACTGTGCGCGGAGGTGGGGGGGTTGTGACACATTAGACATGAGAAGGACATTTTAGAGAGAATTGCAGGAGGATAAGAGAAAGAGAAAGAGGGACAATGAAAAAAAGAGATTACATTTGTTTTGTTTTTTTTGCTTCAACCATTGATAAACCCAATTTCTCTCCATCGTCACACTATAATCCGGTCTGTATGGATTCAGCCTTTAAGTAATTGTCTCTTTTTTCTCTCATTCTTTCTCTCTCTATGTCATTCCCTCTCTTTCTACATTCCTCTCCTCCCTCTCTCCCCCCTCTATTTCTTCGTCCCTCTTTCACCCTTGGCTTGTAGGGAGGCACAACGCTATTTCTGCTTTCTCTGGTACAATTTAATCTGCCGTGCGTTTTCACTCTGAATATGTTCCCTTGCAATCTAAGCTTCTTCCAAAGACGAGGAACCCTATCTGTTGATATCATCCGTCCCCAAGGGGGGAAAACAAACAGCTAAAACAACAACGCAAACACGATTGAAACAACCCCTGCCGTATCCCCTTGACCTGAGCTGTTAAACTTCCCAGAACCACTTATTCTCCAAAAGCACAACGGCCAATAAATACAACGATACGCACGCCACTCTCTCCTATCAGACGAGGACAGGAAGAGGAGGGGCGGGGGGTCTTGAGTCTCTGAATAGTCTATTGATATTCATCTTGATCCATTCTGAGACGGTCCCTGGGGGGGGTGATGCCCGCCGCACATCACAGCCCTGCGACGCGCTCGGCGAGCAGACGGGATAATCTTCCGGAGCTCCTCATCAGTTAATTACCATTAACCCTCGCCCTCCCTCCCTCCCTCCTGCCCTCCCTCCCTCCCTCCCTCCCTCCCTCCCTCCCTCCCTCCCTCTAGGGGTGGGAGATGTGATGAGGATGGTGGTGGTGGTGGTGGTGGAGGAGAGGGGAGGGGAGGGGGGTTCGTAAAAGCATCTGAAAGGCCCTCTCAGCTAAGCTGTAGGTCACTGATTGACTGTATGACAATGCCAGCTCACTTATAGGGTGTTGTGTCGGGGCCGAGGTCTCGGGATAAGGTCATTAGGAGCTGTATATTCTGGCCGCGTGATGCGGGGGCCACTTATCACATCGGCGTTGCTGTGTTTGAAAGCCTGTGCTGTGTGTGTGTAGCCGACGTAGGGGTTTTGGCCGCGATTTCCCTGCTCTCTTTCCACTGGATCTGCTCACATGTTTTATGGGAAGAGTACATTTCAGCTGGTTTTTACATCGCTGAGAAACCTTCATTTGGATGAAGGACATTGTTGTTTTCATAATTGGCAATTCAATGTGCGGATCTTGTCAGTGAATGAGGGTGGGGTAGGATGGTGGGTTCAATTCTCAGTCAAGGTTCTAGGTTAGACTTGTAGGGCGTCCCAGAGCAAGATGTCCTTACCCCCTACCTGCTAACTTAATGACGTTTATCTGAAGTCCCCCTAAGTGGCTTTGGATAAAAGAATCTCCTAAATTGTATGGGACATGTCTGATGCACTGTACCAGAAGACGGTCATTATAACAGCCCCACTGTTTCACATATAGAACCCGCTCTCTTGGAGGGGTATTTCTAGGCCGTCTGGAGAGCAGATACATCTGCAGAAGCTGTTATGGAGAGCGAGACGGCGAGAGAGCGACAGAGAGGGAATACAGATGAAGGAAACAGACCATCCCTGCCTGTGAACCAGACAATCATATATATATATATATATATATATATATATATATATATATATATATATATATATATATATATATATATATATATATATATATATATAATATATATATATAATATATATATATATATATATATATATACAGTATATATATTCGTTTATGCATCTCCATGGCTTACTTAAGGCGAGGATCCATCTCCTGTCAGAGAGGCAAGATGGTTCATGGTCAAGTACAGATTTCCCATCATACAAAAAGGGGGAAGAAAAAAATAGATATTTACTGAGGGAAATAAAGGAAATGACAGCCAAGAATCAAAGGGCAGAGGAAATGAATAGAAGAAGCCACCAGCGAAAAATAAGACGGGGGAGAAAAGGGTGATATGAGACATCAGGTAAAGGACCCTTGGAACAACGCCGCCTTTCCCCCAAACATTCTGAATAATTAATGAAAGAGCAAAAGGTTTTGAGGGACAATTTCATCAGGTTTCTTAGAAGAGCAGCAATCAAGTGTCCGCTTCAGGAACACAAAGTTTGTTCAAGATTGAAAAGGCATAAAAAAAGGATTTGAGAGGACAAACTCATCGAGCTCTTCAGAGAGAACCAATCAAAGTGGTGGGCCATCAGCACCAGTACCACATCTGTCTTGAAAGAGTCATGCGTAAGAAAACAAACGATTCATTAAAGGTTTGCCCTGTTTGTTTCCGCCAAGGGAAGGACATTAGTAGGGTTTCTGCAAGACCCCGCCAGATGTTGTACTTGTGAGGGTCTGGAAGGTTTTTGCCGGAGTATGATGTAACAGCCCCTTTGGATTCCACGAGGTACCCTTATTGTCTCTGGGAGCTGAAAGTCATTAGAGAGAGGCAGGGTCCCAGGACGATCCAACGTGAATATTGACCCTTGGCTCAACCTCCTGTACCGTCACAGTTCAAAGAGCTGCAGGGGATGATGGATATCCCCTGCTAACACGGCCCGCTCTGGGCCCACGCTGTGGGCCATAGCGTGGGCGCCCTGCAGGGTGCATGGCTGGTGGTTCCTCTCTGGAATGCTGCAGGCCATTAACTTTGTTTTGGTCTTTGATTTGTGAAATTGAGAACATTTGCTCTTTTAGAAAACTTCTTTAATCAGTCACTTCTCTTTTAAATTATTTATTTATTTTAGGATGTGGAGGATTGGGGTTTTCAGAGAAAGTCCCTTGAGTGCTACAAGTTCTTTCAATGGTTTGGTGCACCATTAGACTCCCAAAGCAAAGGTTCTGAGTCAAACCCCACTGTCCATAGTCAATCTGTGGGTAACCTTGAGTAAGATGCCCCAAACCCCTATTAAGCCGTGGATAAAAATGTCTTCTTAAAATGACTGCATTGGCTCTATGCGCTGTTTGAGAACAGAGCATAACCTTCCTAAAGACTCCAGGACTATCCAGCGGAACTGCACTGCTCCCCGTAGACCCCAGATTTGGGGCCTACACGTTAACGTGAGATATTACTTTGACCTACTGGTCAGCCCAGCTTCCCCTGTGTGTGGATCACCATATGAACCTGCACTAGCCTACTGTGTGATGTTCTGCCAAACTATTGGAACAGACCACTGGTTCTAGCTGGCTCTGTTCAAGAACCTCTGGGTTCCAAGGTTATTTTTGTGCTAGTACTGTTGTCTGAAGATGCCTTGGATCTCTGATGTTTTTTATATGAACGTATCAAAATGTTAGCTATTCCACAAGGATTTGGACCATAACTGCTGACCTTGCTTTGATGAATAAGTTGGATTTGTTCCTTGTCCATTCTGTCTTGGTTGAAGGTATGCTTGTTGAGGTAGTGTGTATAAAGTGTACAGTCATGGTATAGTAATAGATTCTGGATCTAAAAAAGCTAACAGCTTTAAATTATGCAAGTCCTGGATTTAGATTCCGATAGTTCCAATATAGAAATCCTGCATTTGTCTAATGAGTTTCTCCCAAGACATTTCTATGCTTTTATCTGTTCCTGCATCTCCGATCTTACCTCATTTCCGATTGCCAATTAATGATCCGTCATTAAAGCATACCTCCCCCACTCCTAGGAATCTACCATATGTGGAGAGCCTTTGAAAAGTAATTTCTGTAATTGTGACATCTGGGTTCATGTTGCCACAGAGTTCTGCTGCTATAATGGATTTACCATGCGTTTCCCTCCCGGCATCACTCTTTTCCTCGACGTTCCTCTTTCCCCTTCTCCCTGGGGCACATGCCACTTTGTCTCCCAAATGCATGTGTGTGTGTGTGTGTGTGTGTGTCTGAGGGAGAGTGTGTATGTTAGTGTGAGTGGGATAGTGTGCATGTGAATGTGGTCCACGTGCACGCCTGTGTGTGTGTGTGTGTGTGTGTGTGTGTGTGTGTGTGTGTGTGTGTGTGTGTGTGTGTGTGTGTGTGTGTGTGTGTGTGTGTGTGTGTGTGTGTGTGTGTGTGTGTGTGTGTGTGTGTGTGTGTGTGTGTGTGTGTGCATGGTATCTCGAGTGTGACGGGCTTAAATGTGTAGGACATTGCTCGGAAAAGGATCCGCTACATCTGTGTTTTTAACCCATAATAGAAAGTTTAAAACCCTTGTTCCGTTTGATTTATGGGAGATGTGGAGCTTTGTGTTGCCCTACTCCCCCAAAACCCACCCCCCATTTAGACCCACAGGACACCCTAGGGTCCTGCATGCCTCACTGGGCACATTGGCCTTAAACCTCCCCTGGGCTTCCTGTCCTCTATGGGGAGGGACTTTCACAATTCCAATCTTGGCTGAGTTCCCATTCTTCCCATTCTGTCAGAGCCTAATCTTGGATTAATGCCAGGGTTTAAACCCAGGTAAGGTCCCGTAAACCCCCCATTTGTGAAATTCTGGATATTTTTATGGTTTTATGCTATCAACACATTCAAAGTTAAACTAATGGTTTGTAAAAAATATCTGAACAAACAAAATAATTGTCATTATGTAGACCTTATATTATATTTAATTGCCACAGTATTTCCACCAAATCTTTATTTATCTTAAAAAAATCCATCCGAACAATCTATCAATCTATTGATCAACCACTTCATGGATCCATCCATCTATCTGTCTATCAAAGCATACTCTGATCGATCGACTCTAAGGTCGCCGTCCTTCCGTAAGTCCACCTCTGTTCCCCTTGAGCTCCTGAGTTATTTTATCCATCATCTCTGTGCTGTTAATATCCCACCTGCAGGAAATCCATCGCCCCTCTCCTACATTTTAGATGAGAGGGGAAGATTAATGCACAAGGTCATAATTACCGAGAAAACTTTGAAATCCCCCCCCCCCCAAGAGTGACCATTCCTGAAAGTCACCGGTTCAGAATCTTGCCTGCTAACCTGCAGTGGCACTGCATCAGACATTGGCCCTTGATAAGGGGATGTGACATTTCAGGGGCCCCTGACCCTTACGTGTTTGAGTTAGAACAATATGACCTCCGTGCTCCCCCCAACCCTTTGAAGGGCACCTCCAGTTTAGAGTTGGGGAGGCCCCATGCTTCTACCTGTTTGTCCGCTCCACTAGATATGGCCCAACTAGTTCTGTTCCTCACTTCTCATGTCTTATAACTTTCACTATATAGTCCTTAAGAAAACTTTAACTCAACTAACCATAAACATACATGTATAGGTCTTTAAGGGGCTAGGGGACAGGACACCTTGCTCAAGGACATCTACAAGTGGCCTGAAGACATTGGGAATCAAATCCAACACCTTATGGTCGAGAGCCAAACATCTAAACCACTCCACTATCCTATCCCCTTTTTCTCGCCCCTTTGTACAAGTGGTTCCAGGGTGAATCCTCTGAAATGTCTGGAGCGTCTTCAAAAGGGCCGGCTTTAGATAGAAGATAAAAGACATGCAATATAAATAAAGAGGCTATCTACAGAAAATACGCCAAATGTAATGTGCAATGTGGGTAGGGAGGAAGTAGGAGAAACACATGGGTGGGGATCCGGTTCCAACTGAGCCTGATTCAAGGCACTCATCAAAAAGAGATTTGAAAGACGGTGTGTGCATGTTGTTTTTCCAACGCTGTGCACTTCACATACACTTTCCATGTTTTCAATGGGCCCTTATTGTGCCTCATGGGTTTGTTTATTTTGTGAGTGACCTTGTTTAGTCTAACATGGGTTAGACTTGATGCATAGTGCACACCTGCATCAAATGATCCCCCCTTCATCCAAAAAAGACTGTTCTTCTTGTGTGACTTTGAAGTCGATGGCAAGCGTAGCATGGTGTTCAGATGGCTTGGATCACAAGAAGTTAGGAGCATGAACATGGCCGATGTTTGTCCGGAACACGTACAAACAACCAGCACAACAGGGGCTGGTTACTAGTGACAGTCAACACCTCGTCCTTTCACTGCAGGGGATGTTTTTTGACACTGAGTATGATTAAAGTCATTTTGCAGACTCTAACTTTATGCAAACGGGCCTGGCGGTCAAGTCAAGAGTTATTAAGGAGCAGGCAGAGGTTAGACATCTTACTCAAGGATAAGTTCACGTGGACTGTGGACATTGGGGAATCAAACCCAGTTCCTTTTGGATTAGGAGTCAAATGCCCTAAAGCACAAGTTATACAGCTATCCCTGTTTTAAACAGTCTATTTAAAACACAACCTTGAACAAAAACTTCACAGTTCATTCATAGGTTATGCTAGAACATTAGGGGATTCATAAAACATGCTTACTCCTACTGATACTAATTTCCTTCTGGAAAACTGAACAATACCTTATCACTGCTTCTCCCCCTCCGCACGAGTAGAGGCATATTTCTGGCCTTGAACTTGGAGAGTAAACCCACACAGGTGATTCCACTCACGGGGAGAGCCAGCAACTGCTATCAAGAACACAGGAGGTCAAAGGTCACTTGACAGGAAGTGAGGCAACAGCAAGTATTGGCTGGGGAGTGTAGGGGAGGTGTTGGGACCTGTTAGTAATTATGGCTCTTCAGCTAAACAGGAAGCTTGATGGGGGGCCCCTGGGGCTCCTAGGAGCCTCAACAGCGGCGAAGCACGACGACTTCTGCTATGTAATCTCCCCGGTCAGATCATAATTAGAATAATAATAACAAAGGCCATGTTCGTGTCTGCTCGGCTCTGCTAAAATTGGTTTGAGATCTCTTGTCGAAATCCGACTGAGAGTTCTTGTTACTGGGCTATCTGGTTGTAATAACACCCAGGCAAACAAAAGGAAATATTTGTGTTTGGGGGAAGTCTGGGGGGATGGTTTGAGATGTGGGTGGTGGTATGGTGTTGTGTTGGATTAGTGTCATGTATCTCTGGACTGTATGGAGACCTTAAGATCCGGCATGGCTCTTGTGAACGGGACTGTGGTTCTGCTTGACTTTGGACCAAAGGTCACTTTTTCTGTTATCAATTGTTATTTTTTCCTAGGCTTGTTCTGCTGGTGGGATTTGACTAGTGACACATTTTACAGCATTGACATTAATCTCAAGGTGGGCAAAATAAATAAAACTTTCAGGGAAATGGGCCAGAATTTGATAAAACCATACACGTCAACGACCCAAAGATAATCCGAATCCAATGGAGAAAAATACTCACAATTGTGTCAGTATTGTGTGGGAAATGAATAATTATAAGGGACCTCAGAGCGAAAGCAGGCCTTTTTCAATAGGACTCATTCCTCCGAAATTAAAATTTAGGCCATTTGAAGATAGTGTTGTCATCTGAATGCCATATTTGGCCTCCTTTCTTTTCCATGACATTCCCCAGACCTTTGGAGGCACTTTGCTACTGATCTGTCAATCAAAGGGACATATGTTGACTAAAAGAGGCCCATCCTTGTCATCACCCTTGTCAAAATTCAAACCTCCTGTATCCTACAGACTTCAATCATATGCCAAACAACATCTTTCGTAGTGGACAGTGGCGGTGTCCCATTGGGCTGTGTTGTATCAATTTGTGTGGAATTGGGTTGAATGACATTTAGATATTCTGATTTCTGAATGTCCCCCAGTGTAATTTCATAAAGGTAAAAAAGCCCAAGGAGTTCCTTTGAGGGACTTTAGGTTCATTTTTGGAAAATAACATGAGTATTCCGGATGTGTGTATCATGTCAATTGGATGTGCTTTATGTGTTATGACAAGTACAGCTACAGGAATGGTCCCACAATGAGAAGTCGCTCCTGGGAAATTCACTCAATGAACCTTTTCTTGAACCGCAAGGAACATTCTGTTGAGGATGAGAAAGGCCAGTAAACTTAGATGTGAGGAAAACACATTATGAAACAAATCCAGGTATATAGATGATAAAGATTCTCTTTATTATTCTCTTTGACCCATCCATATGTCAACAGGGAATAATGGCAAACATGTGTCTGTATGTTGTCTTACCCTGGCACGTAGCGCTCATGATAAACTTTCGCTGTCCTTGGAGTAAACCTTTTTTTCCTGTTAGTTAGAAACTCAACCATTTGTAGGAGGAACCATCAACCCCATTTCTCTTCTGTGATGTAACTGTTCCATATGCACAGCTTATTTCCCTCAAGGCTGCGATGTCACAACACCCCAAATAGGTTTTCTGAAGCAAAAAATTCAATCTATCTTTTGGGTTTTGAAACCCAAGGAGATTTTTGAAGGAGCTGCTTAATATGGATTTGTTCAACGCAAAATCTGAATACTTGATCATGAAACCATGCAAGGAAATGACAGCATAATGTTGTAATGTTTGCAATAATAAATAGTAACATTTTTACTTTAGGCTTTTAAGAAAGTTCTGAGTTGTTATATTTGGCTCTAGTTTTGAAATCACAAAATCCGTCAAAAATATAATGGAGAGAAAAAAATGCATGATATGAGCATGTGCGGCAGTAGAATTTAACATCCAGAGGGAACATACTGAAGAACGCTTAACAATTTAATAATAAAGACACGTTTGACGGTATGCAACCAGACCCCTCTTTCTCTTTTGGGACTTCACATTTTTCATCTTTTAGGTATGGGTCTTCATTAGCATTCTTTTGAATGGGAGATCAGATGCAGATTAGATGCAAAATTAATCCCAAAATCTCAGTCAGTCATATTTAATGCATATAGTTGCTTAAGTGATTTTGCAAACATCTGTGATTTGGAATTTTTTGAAAATCAGGTGAGAACTGATCATATGAAACGGTTGCGTGATCATGGACTCAAATCAAAACTTTGTTTTGGCCACATTAAATCATTTGTAATCAACCTATAAAAAAAAGGAGGAGAAACAGTTCTCTATAAAAACATGACGTTATATCCAGCGGGTTAGATTGTTATGAGAGTATTGGTTTCTGGCAGCTCCACTTTTAGGTCTCAGACTGTTGGATGGTCAGCTGTTGTTGACTCTATTTGTTGTGAGTTCTGGCGAAGAGTGAGAAGGATTAGCCTGCCTACATGCACTCAGTTGTCTGATCACCTTAAGCACATCATGCGGTTGATTTGAAGATAACGTTGATTGTGTACAAACCAATCAGACCAATCAGGTTGAAGCCGGCAGAGCTCTGTTGCTTTCTGTCTCCGGTTTATTCTTTATTCACTCCCCCATCGTTATAAAAATGTATTAGAAATACACTTGGCTTATCCTTTTTGTTTAGTTGATGATGTGCCTGCCTCAATGACATGAATGTCTAATCTTCTAATTGTCATCTGACCATTACAGAACCAAGATTCGAAGTCAACCGCAACTGTGCAACTTAACAAACGGTTCACTTATAACAATACAGGAATAAACCAAGCGAAAACAACAAGAAACCATGGGAAACCCATGAGAAAGACGTGAAGGAACCTTGAGGAAAAGGGGATTTCTTCCCTTTACTTATGGATGACTGGCTAATTTCCTCCCTGGGATCCAAGTTGGTGAGATGAAATGTATAGAGACAGAGGAAGAAGGAGAAAGAGCTGCAGCGAGAGAGGGAGAGAGGGAAGGGAGTACGGAGAGACTGGAATGCCTGCGGTGTGTTTTCCCCCTAAATGAAAAGCAGGTGACTGTTCATTGTGTGTCCGGTTTGATTTGTAAGAAGCCACTGGAGACCCCGGAGAAAATGGAGAAGGAAGGGGTTTAACAAAAACCTCCTTCCCTTCCCTCTCTTTTCTTACCAGTGCATTGTCCCCCTCTGTCTTTTCCCCCTTTCTTGCTCAAAGTTAACGCAAAGTCACCCACGTTTCCATTACACTCAATGCATCCAATGTGCGACCACGGCCATTGTTTCAGGGTGTTTATTTGTGCCTCGTCAAACAGATTACATTTGATGGTATGTCTCTCTAGGTGGCTTGTTCTCAGGCATTAGAAGTTTGTCCTGATAATCTCTGGCGTTTACTACATTCAGTCAATCAGCTATTTTCTCAATACAACTATATATAATAAATATAACTATAATTATACACTTTTTTTAATACTCTTATTTATTCTGTGCCTCTTCTCTCGTCATTTAGACATTATTACTTTGTGTCAAGGGAACTAAATATAACAAACGATTCAACGCTCAATTTGAAGCTTTACCTTATGCAGCCAGTAGCTTATGTATTTGGGTTCAATGTCAGATCTTTCCCCCATTGCCAGTGAGTTTGACGTATTCTGTGCTCTAGACTTTGTTTTAGCTGTGAGGTGTGTGGACTCGTGTGGCGGTGATAACACTATCAGCTGCCCAAAGCCATATTCCATTCAAGTTCAGGAAGTTAATTTGATAGAATGTGCTGTCACAGTCCGGATACGACAGTCTTGTTATTCATTCAGCCTAAACTCCTGAGACAGAGGTGACACTAATTAGCCTTGAGGTGGGTACAATTTTCCCTTGTCACGCTTTTTTGTTTGGTATTTCCCTTACAATATATTTTCACATTTGCCAGTAATTTTTGTAATGGGGGAAGAATACAAACACTTCGAATAGTCACATAACCCGTTGGCGATAGACATTGATTGGCTGCTGGGAGTTCTAAGATCAGAGTGTGACCTTTGGCCCCGCTGATACCTGTTGCTAGGCCACAGAAGTCAGTGAAAGAAAGTGACAGAGGCTTTAGAAGGTGCTTGTGGAGTGTAACTTAACATGTTGTGGGGTAAACAAGCTCTCCAATGCCTGTTGGCTTTTGGAGTTTTCCCTTGTGTATATAACTCTTAGCATTCAGCTCACCGGCCACTCGGCTGCACTGCGGATGTGTATGTCCGATTGGTCAACTCAATCGTAACATTGTTTAGACTCCAGCAGATAATCATTAATCATCACCGGACCTGAGCGTGCAACCTCAAAAAAAGGAAAGGATCAAACACATGTTAGGGGATATGAGCGTCTGTGTGTTTGGGTAAGGATGGTAGCCCCTTGGTGCATGTAACTCCATCCTTTCTGTCTTTAATCCTCATCGGGTTTGCCTTGACAGAGGCATAAACTGTTTGGTGTAAGATAAATAATGTTCCCATTTTATGCAGATGGTGACTCATGTCGATTTGGCTTAATTTGTGTTTATTTCTCTGAGCCTGTTAGGGAACTGGGAAAGGAAACTGTTTGTACCCCTTCGATGCATCTTCCTGTCACTGCTACGGTTTGGGATGTTATGTTTATGTGCTCCAGCCCCCTTGCTTAACCTGTGCTGTGTGCTTTGTGGCTTCTTTTCACAACAATGTGGTGAAGATAAGTGTCACAAATACATTCAGCGAGAGATTTGAGGGGCTTGGCTAGATTTCGCCGATGCCTATCGAGCCAGAGCTTCGCTGGGCTGCGAGGGTTCCCATTTTATTTAATCTATTACCTTATAAGTACACATAAATCCTTTAAATGAACCCAGAATAAAGCAAGCGCTTGTTCTCTTGTTCCCTCTGTTAGGGCCCCTAGCTTCTCCCTGGCTGTGTGTGGGGGCGTGTGTTTGTCCTGTCTGTATGCACAATGTCTATGTGTATGGACAACGTGCGCTCACAGTGCATGCAAGGTTCTAGACGTGTTCTGGGAAGGGGAGTCGAGTTGTGACCGATAACATCGGCGCTATGATCCTCATCGAGGTGCGGGCTGTCGACATGAGGGGATTCTTCTGGTTTGGGTTTGGGTCGGTTGGCTAACTCTTATACCCCTGTGTTGATCACATCACCCCACCGCTGTGAAGCTGCATTCAAATCGGGGATAAGATGTAGTGTGGTTAGACAACCAACAGTGTCCATGCATTTCAAATGAGGAAGGCGTTGGATAGCATAAGGCACACTTGCATTTGCAGCTCTTGGGATAACATGACGTTTGGTCAAAATGGGATAAGATAGGTTCCAGACGGGAAATTCTGAAAAATGACACATGCGAAATGTTGGGAGGCCACTCAGTTTATAACCGCAAGATCTTTCTTCCTTGGTGGTCTGTGTTGAGGCTCTGCTGGCCATTGAAAGCGCCCGGTGCAGGGGCTGATGGCCGATCCTACTCAGACGTGGCAGTTGAGTTAACATATCAAAAGTTCTGATGTGAAAGACGCCTAAAAGCTATCCAAAGGGGCTCCCCATGTTGGGGGTGGGACTTTGTCTTTAGGGGAGGGGTGTGGCTTTGTGTTTTTTTTTGTGTCTGTGTTTGTGTGAGTGGGGCACGGGGACGTGGATAAGGACACACACACAATCATACAAAAAAAACAAGGAGAGGCAAACAGAAGGGATACAAGAAAAGTGGAAAATGTTAGTCTTTTTCCAGTAGTAGTTAATGGGAACGCAGGCTAGAGGAGGAGGAGAAGGAGGAGGAGGAGGAGGTGTGGACTCGAATGAGGGAAGGAGAGGTCAGACGAAGGGGAAGGAGAGAAGCAGGGAGCAGGTCAAAGGCCAGGCAGCCCATGCCAGGTTGCGTTTAGCGGAGCAGGCTGAAGAATAGTGGGCCTGTGAATGGGGAACACGGCCGGGGGGAGTTTCAGGGACCGTTCAGCGAAAGAGGGGAGACAAGCAGTGAACTGTTGACGGATGGTAGAAAAAGAAATACACACACACAAATACACTCAGGTATTTTTCTTTCTCTCTCATACTGACATAGTTGCACACGCTGACACAAACGAAAAAACTAAGGACAAATGTTATGCACAGCCTCACTCACGCACATGAACACACACCCCCCCCCCCCCCCCCCCACACACACACACACACACACACACACACACACACACACACACACACACACACACACACACACACACACACACACACACACACACACACACACACACACACACACACACACACACACACACACACACAGACTCACACACACACATACAGACACACACACACACACACACACACACACACACACACACACACACACACACACACACACACACACACACACACACACACACACACACACACACACACACACACACACACACACACACACACATCACACACACATACAGACAAAGGGGCCCCAGATGGAGGTATATGTGTGTACAGCCCTGCACATGGTGTACCATACGAGAGACGCTATCATCGTCCTCATGGACCAGCTGATCAACGCAGTTGACCGAACCCATGATGTGACCCACTTCTGAACCACTGCTTGTGCTTGGCTGGCCCTGGTGACCAATCAATACCTTCCTGCTCTGGGGGTAGGGGGGGGGGGGGGGGGGCGTTGACATCATTCAAACCCTAGTCACAAAAGTATGGGGAGTGGGGTGGGACCTCAAGGTTGAGGTCAAGGGGGAGTCAGTTGCCTGGTGGTGGAGAAGTTTAACACAGCCCCCCCTTCCTCTGGGACATCATGTCATCACAGACACCCCCCCCCCCACCCCTCTCAGAGAACATTAGGATGGGCGAGCTTGGATGAGTATCGGAGGTGCATTTTGGAGGTCCCTTTATCCTTACTATTTGGTTGTGTAGACACCATGCTTTTACCCATAGTGACTTACAGTAAATCAATGTATTGTTTGAACTCTTCAGCTGGGAGTCCAACATCCTAACTAACCTCTAGATAACCCTGCACCCCTCAATGACAAAAAAAAGGTATAAAATGGTGTCTCATATCATATATGATTCGCATACGTTTTGACCCTTTCTTTTGACACTATGGTCAGTTATTCTGGATTTTGATCATGGAGTGAGGTTGTGTTTGTTGCTGCACAGTGAGTCTTTCACGTTCTGATTGGTCATTGTTCCCTAGGAGATTAAAAAGTCGATTTTAGAGGCTGCATGGGAACACAATGGATTATTACTTATTTTGAACAACAAACCACAAGTATATCTGTTGAGAATCTAGCCACGTGTGAGCATGCATGCACGTGTGCTTTTTGTTCACACGTGCACTTGCAATGCCATTGCTAACCGGGTATGGATGGAGTCACAGAGTTGAGTTGTGTGTGCGTGCGTATGTCTGTGTGTGTGTGTGTGTTTTTTTGTGTAGCTCTATGTGTGTGTGTGTGTGTTTGTGTGTGTCTGTATGTAACTGTATGTGTGTTTGTGTGTCTATATGTAGCTCTATGTGTGAGTGTGTTTGTGTGTGTCTGTATGTAGCTCTATGTGTGTGTGTGTGTGTGTGTGTGTGTGTGTGTGTGTGTGTGTGTGTGTGTGTGTGTGTGTGTGTGTGTCTTTGTGTGTGTTTGTGTCTGTATATGTAGCTCTCTATGTGTGTGTCTGTATGTAGCTCTCTGTGTGTGTGTGTGTGTGTGTGTGTGTGTGTGTGTGTGTGTCTGTATGAGTCTCTCTATGTGTGAGTGTGTGTGTGTCTGCATGTAGCTGTGTGTGTGTGTGTGTGTGTGTGTGTGTGTGTGTGTGTGTGTGTGTGTGTGTGTGTGTGTGTGTGTGTGTGTGTGTGTGTGTGTGTGTGTCTGTGCGTGCGTCAGAGTGTTGGAGCTGCTGAGGGAAACAGCTCAGCCTCAGTTCTAACATGAGGGAGGAACACGGCCCCCTGGTTACCTTACGCTGCTGGAATGTCTGGAAGAACTTACTCCATAGCACAACATCACCGGCACATGCTGGAGCACTTTGTCTCTATGTGTGAGTGTGTGTATGTGCATGTGTATGTATATGTGTGTATATGTGTGTATATGTGTGTTTGTGTATGTGCATATGCATGTTCATGTGTATGCATATGTGTGTGTATGTGTGTTTGTGTGTATGTGCATGTGTGTGTGTGCATGTGTGTGATTGTTGCGTTTTCTAAACGTATAGAATTTGACCATCTCAAAGGAAAATGTAATCATCACCCTCATTACTAATTATGTTCTCTTAATATTCTGTGCATGTGGCTGTGTGTGTATTGGTGTGTGTGTGTGTGTGTGTGTGTGTGTGTGTGTGTGTGTGTGTGTGTGTGTGTGTGTGTGTGTGTGTGTGTGTGTGTGTGTGTGTGTGTGTGTGTGTGTGTGTGTGTGTGTGTGTGTGTGTGTGTTTCTCTGCATGCATTGTGTGTTGGTATGTGTGTTGGCAGGCTGTTAGTGTTTGTGTGCACGTGTGTAATGCGTGTGTGCTCAGAGAGATGAATGCATGGGGTGGTGGAGGGGATTATGCCCGAGCGTCTCTGAGGGAGCGGGGGGTCATTTCCCAGGAGAGTGAGTGTGTATGTTTGTGTGTAGACCCTAACCCAGGCTATTAGGGGGGTCCCAAGCAGTGCCTGTCTCAAACCGTTTCCCTTCTTTGTGCATCGTCTGAGAACCCCCTGTCCGTGTGTGTGTGTGTGTGTGTGTGTGTGTGTGTGTGTGTGTGTGTGTGTGTGTGTGTGTGTGTGTGTGTGTGTGTGTGTGTGTGGGGGGGGGGTCTGTTTGTTTACTGAAAATGGGTGTCAGAGTGGAGCTGCATCTTCTGTGAGAGAGCCTCGGCCCCAATAATGCCATCAAGTCTTCCCTAGCACCACCCCCCGCCAGCCCCATCTCCTGCCTCCACCCCCCGCCCGTCTCATTCCTCCGCCTTTCACCCCATTATTCTAACCCACTCCCCTGCCCAAACTGCACCCCAACCCCCAAACAACCAACAAACCCTGGCAGCACCAGGCCAATCACTAATGATCGGAAACAATTAAAAGCCCCTCCCCCCTATCTTCACCGTCCACTAGAGAGTGGCGGCAATATTGTGCCGTTTGTTGACATTGTGTTTTGGGGGGTTAAGCGACGGAGGATTTGGTTTGGCGTGGGAGCTGGGGTGCTTGTTTGCATGGATTTCAAAATGACTACACTGAGCTACCACCGAACTGTCCTTGAATACATTTGGACCAAATCTGCCCTCATTCACATTTCCTATGTGTGTGTGTTTGTGTTTCCAAGTGACCAACTCTCAGCCAATCAAAAAACGAAAGAATCTAAATGACACCAGAAGCTGCTGAGTTGTGTAACTTAATCAAATTTAAAAAAACAACAACTTTGGGAGCAATGTTTCTCCTGCTGGTTGCCACACATAATATCACTGGCTTGTGTTTGTGCATGTAATATTATGCCAAGAAGACAAGCGAGCATTTCATTTTCCTTGGGAAACTGTCGGGATTCATATTTCCATGTGTGGAATCTGAGATTCATGTTTTCAATCAATAGCAATTGTATTCCTGTTATATATAGGGTTATATCATATTTTGTACTTGCCACAGCAATTAATAACAAAACATATAACTATAATGTATCCATCATCATTATTCGGCATTCAAACAACATGTTTTAAAGTTCAACTAATGTTTCTGCTCAGGGAAATCTTGACAGCAGACTTATGGACGCCCGGTTAACTAATGTCAACACACTGGATAACTTGGGGAGCAAAAGGGGGGTGGGGGAGAGGTTGAAATGTTTTTTGATGAGGAACCCATTCCTGATCACCGTAACAACAATAACGATTCTAAAGAGAACCATGCATGTAACCGACTAAATTTCCCATCCAAACATCAACACATATCAACTTCAACAGTATTGAACATACATAACTATGGAATCGGTAATTTAAGGATTGAACAATGTTAAAACATCCTCTCATTGCTAAAATTTTACAAACCAAAGTATTTATAACTACCCAGTACAACTTATATAACAAATGACATGTCTACAAGCGCCAAAAACTGTTGAATATGTCAACAAATATGGGGAATATGGTTGACTGAACATGCAGTGCAAGATTAATAACATAATCTCATTCCAATGTAAAAAAAAAAAGAAACTCTATGAAATGCTATCTTCATTGGGCCGTGGTCTGTTCAGCTGGTAGAAGGTGTGCCTATCCCTATAGTCTTCTATTTAGACCGCAATTACCACTCTGTTTGGGCGTGGAACCAGCAGCTTTCCTTGACATTAATCATCCTCTGTCTTGTTCCAGAGATGACATAGGCAGTCTGGTGACTGCCTGGCTCAAACAAAACATCCAATTAGGCATGTGGGCGGATAGACAGACAGACAGGATGTCCTATTGGATGAGACCAATAGTTAAGAATTTCAATATAACTACTTAACCCTTAAACTATAGGTGGCAGAATGTAGTCTAGTCTTTTGCTCCCAGTCCAAATGTTCTGGGTGAGAATCCCAATGTCTGCAGTTTACCAGTCTACTGCATCATTGTGCAATACGGCTAGCCCCTCCCTGCTAAAAATACCATGTGTCTGAATTGACTGCTAGTCGCTTTGGGAAAATGCATCTGCAAATACTAAATGGTGACACCTAGCCAGCATGTGCAGATCAGGGTTGCTATGATAGTGCCATGTGTGGATGCCAGGTATGGCATTTTCTACCCTCCCTCCCTCTCCTCCTCCCTCCCTCCCTCCTCCCTCCCGCTCTCCCTCCCTCCTCCTCCTCCCTCCCTCCCTCCCTCCTCCCTCCCGCTCTCCTCCATCCCTCCCCTCCCTCCCTCCTCCCTCCCTCCCTCCCCTCCCTCCCTCCCTCCCTCCCTCCCTCCCTCCCTCCCTGTTGTGGGAGAGAGGTAGAGGGAGATAGTAGGGGTAGTTGTGGATGAGGTATGATAGATATCCCACCTCACCCCTCTCTCTTCCCCTCAGTGCTTCCCTCTCCCTCCCTTCTCTCCACCCCTCCATCCATCCCTCCCTCCTTATCTCCCTACCTCTCTGGCTTGACCCCTCCCTCCCCCCTGTACCCTGAGATGCCCGCTTGGTGATGCTGGTAGCGCCGACACAGCCCAGCGCATTGTTTTATCCTAACGAGATTAGGCTAATCACGTTACGTAGTGGCAAGGCGTATGGCACTGCGATGTGGAATGGGCCCTACTGTTGTTGTTGTTGTTGCCAAGCAGCCAGGGCAATGCAATGAACCCTGCCCTGTAGCCACGGAAACCATCATTAGCACTGTTTGGCAGAGATTATCTTAATAGACCAGTTTTCGGCACACTAATGTCTGTATTAGTTCTTATCTTTTTTATTTTTTAATGAACTCATAGTTTACTTGCATTAGAAGGCTTATGAACCAAAATGTCACACCGATGTTTTATAAAGTATCTTGTCTTATCTTACCAACATTAACCTGGCCTCCTTTTCCCTTTCTTCGTTTTGTAACTGTTGCAATAGCTTTTACCTTTATTTCTGTTTTTGTAGTTTCAATGAAAGAAAGGCCAAATGCTTTCATGGCTGGGAGAACATGTGAAGTATTGTTAGTTTATTTCCAAGATTGAACCACAATGCATTACTGTAACCAGTCTCGGTGACTGGGACAGTTACAGATGCCAGATAAACAGGACATAGAGGAGAGGGAGAGAAAGGAGACAGCTAGATAGAGAGATAAGGGATTCGTACGAGAGGGAAAGATTGACAGTAGGATGAGGGAGATGGGCTGACATTTTGATCCTATCGGAGGGAAGGCTTGACAGCAAAGACACAGAGGGACGGGAGAGGGTAGGCAAGCAGCAGATGTAAAAACCACCCTATTATTTTCATTTGCAACTTCCATCCAACCGTCTAACCCAGCAGGTACGCACTGTTAAATGTAAAAGGGATTTAGGCTTTCTTCTTTTATGGTACAGACTTCTATAGTCTTGTGGCTGTGTGTTTTGTATGTGTGTGTGTGTGTGCGTCGGGTCTGGGTTAATTTTGTAAGTGTGTGTGTGTGTGTGTGTGTGTGTGTGTGTGTGTGTGTGTGTGTGTGTGTGTGTGTGTGTGTGTGTGTGTGTGTGTGTGTGTGTGTGTGTGTGTGTGTGTGTGTGTGTGTGTGTGTGTGTGTGTGTGTGTGTGTGTGTTATTAAAGGGCTGTACAATACAAGTCTCAAAAGGAATAGAGAACAGACCGAAAATCCTGTGCAAGAGGCGGGAGAAAACTATGCAGAGAGGAATAATGGAGTGAGAGAAACTGAACCCAGATGAAGTGTTCCCCTGAAAAGCGAGGGGTTGAAGAATGAAAAAGAGTGTGAGATACAGTGGAGGAGGTCATAAAGAAAAGGGGAGAGGCTGCCAATGAGAGGGTGAATGTGAGAGGATGGTGTGTTCATGCCTGCGGTTCAGAGGGAGCCTGTGACGGTTGGGTTAATTAAGGACTGTTCCCAACACACTGGCTTCAGAGATCCACCAGAAGAAAGAGAACAGTCCATTCGTGGTTAGAGGAGTTAGTATGAAGTGCTGCCCAGGAACCCTCATTCCTCACATACAAGGCATAGGGGTGCACACACAACACACACACACACAACACACACAACACACACACCACACAACACACACACACACACACACACACACACACACACACACACACACACACACACACACACCACACACACACACACACACACACACACACACACACACACACAGGATTTATTTGGTTTCACATGTGTAAAAGTGTAAATTTGTGTAAACGGGACAACTCGGAACACAAAGTGTAGGTGAACCCCCTGATAGAGAACACTATGAGATAAGAAAAAATTGTTTTGCTCTTGGAGTTCCACAAAGGAGGGGGGATTATCCCCATGGCCATGACACACTCCATGTGATACTTTTCTTGTTGTTGTGCAAGAGTGCTATTACACGCAATAATGTATATGAAGCATGCCACTCACTGCGGTGTTATGCCATGCTTGAGAAGCTTAAATGGACGTGGACATCAAAATATACTGCTGCCCAGACAGAGCACTACATTCAGACACAACTTTTCGCCGTTTTCACTTGGCTGTGTAGGAGTGGCTCTGAATATGTACTTTGATGTCACAAAAAGAAAAGCGGCCGTATACCGGAGCAGAGTGAAACGTTAACAAACAGGTTGGCAGACACTGGCAACAACATGCGGTTTTACTTCCGTTTTCTCTACATGACAGTCTAATTTTTGTCACAGTCACAAAAAGTTATTGATTACTAAATTGACGATCATAAAAGACTTATTAAAATGGTTAGACACAAAAAAATGACGTTTTGGTTTCACTTCCCTTTTAAAAACCACAACCATTCCATTCCATGAGGCGCTAAACGCGAGCTCAGCCGGCCTCCTCGCCTTCAGAAAGCTAATGGGTACGATGTCATCCCATGATGCAATGAGGCAGAACACTGAGGTTTAACAACCCCAGACCCACCTCAGAAAACACAACAAGGGAGATGAGTCATGATTCCCCCTGGGCCGTCTTTTAAACAGGGAACCTGGAGCGACAGAGCTGGTTCTAATGATGAGACTCCACAGGGGAGCGGTTGTGTTTGTGTGATCTGGGAAATGATCTGTGTAGCAGGTTGGTCTGAGGATAGTTTATAGAGGGTTTAAGGTGCTCGCACACTGCCCTCACCAACGGCAACAAACATCAACAAACACCAGTCGGACCTTTGCTGGGCAGCAATTGATTTCCAAATACGGTCACAGTCTTATGTTCAAAAAACTTTGGCCTATCAGAGTGACACAGTGCTCCCTTCGCTTTTTCCGAATCTTTTTTAGAGTAAAACGAAAACATATTCTCTTCTGAGAACTATTTCTAGTTAATCTTTTAACAGTATTATCCAGCCTGTATTGATTGCTTTGATTATTTTATAAAATCGCAGACCGTGTTGGCTGGGATGGTCTCACGGCAAGCAGACACCATCAGATTCTGCGAAAAACATCTGTTTGTTGTGTCGTCTGGTTTGAGTGCAGCCAACTGAGGCTTATGGGTGCTGGTTTGAGGTGAAGTAAAACAGTGTGCCTGGGAGTTTTTCTTTATGTGGGACTGTAATTATGGGATGGATTAAGAATGCTTTTAGCAGGGATTTGTCTCTAAATCCTACCATTACCCAGCTGGAAACGTAAAGAGAGAGTGAGAGGGCAAAAGGCAGAGAAAGAAAATAACACAGAAGAGGAACGGAAATGTACTACTTTAGGGTTTTTCTAGGTACATTTTATTTCCTGTTTTCTTTGCAATAGCTAATAAACCATTTGTACGTATACATATAAAATACCTTTGAAGCACAGATTTACTATCTAAAATGACCACAAGACTAAGAATACCTCCATCATCCACAATCGGTCCTCTTTAAGACCTGTGTTTATGGCATTGGTAACACCCCAAATGTTACTTACTAATATATAACAAAAAACGTGTGTATTTACGCTTCTTTATTGATTCCACTACACATGGGTACACCAAGTCATCTAGCACTATTATCAAAAGTGACTCACAAAGGATGAGACAAAATTAGACCAAAATATACAATCAATGTTGTTAAATTGTTCAGCGCTGCCCAGCCACTGCCCTTCCAAAAACAGTGGGAGTGAATTGAACAAGAAAAGAAGCACCTTGACGTTCCACTGCCACCCAACCCCACACCTGGCTCTGGTATGGCCCCGCCCAGCCAGGTGTCACCCGATCTCTCCCGCTTCACCTCTTTGTTGTCGTTTGCTGACCTGGTCCTTGTCCTTTGTGTCCCTACAGCCAGAGGAGCTGGAGGCGGTCCACTCCCACACCTTCAGGGTGAAGAGTTTCAAGAAGACCCGACCCTGCGGCGTCTGTCAGCAAACCATCCTCCACGACGGACTCATCTGCAGAGGTCAGTTGGGTGTACCGCCCCCACACCTATACCCGACCATCGCAATAACTCTCTGGTCTACCCTTCCCTTCCCTGCACACACCTGGGAAAGATTATTTTCCCATTTATTTATTTTTGCTAATCCAAAGCGAGATACAAGACACACAGGCATTTTGTGGACTCAAACCCACTTCCTTTTGTCTGGGAGTTAACCACTACACAGAAACGACACTTACCCACAGCCTTCCCTATCACTGGATAGACCTGGAATCAGTTGCTTTTACACCTGTCTAGCAATTAAGCCTAGCAATTAGCCATTTAGCAGCTACGCTTCATAGAGAATTGAGTTCAGAAATACCTGGTTAAGGAGCTGGTAGGGGAGAGTGGATAAGTAAGACTGGATAAGTAGATTGGCGAACACAAAGCTTGCGTGTTGTTAAGGTATGTCACAAGCTCTGTGTTCGTCAATAGTATTAAAGACAAGATGGCGTCGAGGGGTGAACTACTGATAGTATCGTGTGTATAAAATGTCCTTTTAATAAACAATCTGTACACTTCCAAAGTTATCAATGCCTTGTTTTATATGTTAAGACCCTTATTATACTACCAACGAAGTGTCGGGCTACTTCTAGCCTTGTAAGTGGTTTAAAATCGTTCCAAGTTTATAGCGTTTTGGTAGAATCTGCCAAAAAAAGCCAACTTAAGAATGGCTTTTTTTTTTATTCAATTCCAACTCTTTATCATACGAAACATATCCCAGATCCATTACACACCGAATTTCTCCTTTAAGTGTCGGCAAGCTAAGTAAAATGCATTTAATACAGTGTTTGTCTGGCTCCAGCAGCCACTCAAAAGTGCCTTAACATCAAACCTCCAAAAGCACTTTGGAGAAGGTTAGCAAGCGACAAGCCCAACAACTCAGGGAAAACAAAAGCATCCCTGACACACCGGTCGTCAGCGGCCCTAGATCAGAGATCACCTGGGGTCACCTGGGGTCATCGCTCTGTCGGGGTACAGCCAATCACGTGACAGAACAGGTTACAATTATGTCGAAAAGGGCTAAGGGTTAAAAGGGTTTCCATTTCCCTAGTTGTGTTTGCTAAAAGGACACTTATGCCTCATTGATCTTGGATGGCTCTCTGCTGGGTTACACGGATGAGTCAACCCTTTTTCTTTACATTGGGCTAAACAACTTTGAGGCCTTTGGAAAACAGGTGTCTCTTTGAGTGTAGGTGTAGGGTTCTGAAGTGGTAAAATGCAAGAAGCAAAGTAACTAGAGGTTGGTCAGCAACGTCAAGGTACCTGATCCTTTATGCTTCTGTCCTTCATTTTAACCCAGTGTCGGTGTGAGCTATATTATTTTGTCATATCTATTTATTCATGTTATTACATCGATAACCTCATGTGAACTAAGTCCGTTTACTTTATTTTAGATGAAAAATTTCCAAGTCCACAAACACCACCTATCTTTGGCCAGCTGCAGGTAAAAACAAACACGGGGCAAACAGCAGACCTGGCTTGTTTTAGTTATGTGGAAGTTGTGCAAAAGTTTGTGGCAGATGCGTCCACTTGAGCCATTGGCTCACCCTCGACCGGTCGCTGGGGTGAAAGTGTTCCACTTCCTGTCCGTCAGGTACAGGATAGACTGTGAACACCAGGAGATTTGGGCTGCTTATGAAAACACAGTATGTCCCCCACAACAGCCTGACTCTCACAGGGGTGCTGGGAATAGGGGATGTTCGTCAAAAACATTAAAAATGGGTTTTTAATTTGAATAGCAATAGGAAAACAATGCAAATTGTTGTTCTTTCTCTGTTATCTCGTAATGGGACGCATGCTAACTTGAAACATTCAAGTTACCATACTTTTAATTGTATACCCCCCAGAGCTATCTAATAGATAGGAAATAAATATCACATAATACTGAATACTATTCAGTAATACTACTAAATTGGTTGCCCCCAAATAGGCAAAAAACAAATCATTGGGTGAAAGCCAGACAGTATAAAGAGTAGTCCTCGATTAGAGGAAGTCAGACTTAAAAAGCAGAGTGGAAATGAAAGGGAAAGCTACAGTCCACCAGGTCTGAAGATAGGGTTCACGGGTTAACTTCATGTCAGGCCCGACATAGAACCATCCATTTTCCAGCGACACCCAGGCTTTGTTTTGTTTCCTCCTGACTCTGCCTGCACGTGTGTGTGTGTGTGTGTGTGTGTGTGTGTGTGTGTGTGTGTGTGTGTGTGTGTGTGTGTGTGTGTGTGTGTGTGTGTGTGTGTGTGTGTGTGTGTGTGGTGTGTGTGTGTGTGTGTGTGTGTGTGTGTGTGTGTGTGTGTGTGTGTGCGTGTGTTTGTGTGTGAAAGTTAAAAAAAGATTTACAAGGGCAGCAGGTGGTCTCGGGGGAAAACATGTCCTTAACTGAAGTTTACTGGAGTCATCAAACTCTGTACGCCTGTCCCCCTGTCCGCCTTCCCTCTGTCTGTTATCTGGCTGCCTGTCTGTCTCTCTGATACAATATCTTTCTCTAATGACATGCCTGCCCCTCTGATACAGTATATCTGTCTAATGACATGACATACCTGCCTGTCTGTCTCTCTGATACAGTATGTCTGTTTGATGACACACCTGCCTGTCTATCTGATATAGTGTGGCTGTTTAATGACACGCCTGCCTGTCTGTCTCTCTGATACAGTATGTCTGTCTAATGAAATGACATACCTGCCTTTCTGTCACTCTGATTTACTATGTCTGTCTAATAAAGTGCCTGCCTGTCTGGCTCGCTGATACAGAATAGCTGGCTTTCTAGTGAAATTCCTGCATTATCTGTCTGTTACAGCATGTCTGTCTGTAGTGTCTTATTGTTTTGAGGCAGACACGTTTAAGAGTGGGAGACTTGCCCTTTGGCAAAAGCACACATGCACACAAACACACACACACAACACCACACACACACACACCACACACACACACACACACACACACACACACACACACACACACACACACACACACACACACACACACACACACACACACACACACACACACACACACACACACACACACACACACACACACACACACACACACACACACACACACACACACACACACACACACACACACACACACACACACACACATAAAACCACACACAAAACTACAACCAACAAACACCCCTCATTTGGCAGCCATGTCTGTGTTTACAAACACAAAGACACATGGTCCAAATAATGACATGGCCGCGTTTCCTCTTCCCTTTGTTGTTGCTGGGAGACAGGGTGTTTTGCTGCCATGGAAATAGCCTGGTGACGCAGGTGTTTTTTTCCAGTAGGATACATTTCTGTTAAGTGTTTTTAGCGTGTTTGTATGCAGAATCAGGAAGATGCATATATTAAACTTTGGCTACTTATTTATTTGGTGTGTTACATTACACTGTAAATATTGTGCCAATGCTAATCCTAACTATTAAAACCAACACCTTTTCTGTTAAATTCGAGTTTTAAAGTAAATGAATGGATAGATTAAATATTTACATAACATTTATTCTCATGCAATCCTTTTCATTTTAAAGGAACAGTTTACGATTAAACACATTTAGGCTCCCATTGGGGAAGTGATAAACAATGGTTACGTATATTGTGTGTGTTTTCTATATCGTCGGTTGGTGGACTGATGTGTACGCTCACTGCTATTATACTATTTATGCAATTTTTCAATAAAAAATGTAAACACACATGAACGGCAGCGCCATTTGCCGAGACCCCCCCACCAAGGATTATGTAGCAGAGTTGTAACAATTTAAAGTTTTTTAGAGTAGACCCAACCAATATGTTGAATCGATAAACTTCACCTCCAGGGACCTTTCAATTTAAATCAAATAGTTTGAAGAATGATTTTCCATGCAGCATTTCCTTCATCATAGTACAGATGTAAAAGCAATCCTGACTCCATTCTGCTGTGGCGCGCACACTCTGAAGGAAACACTGGGACCTTGTTCTGTTGAAGACAGGGTCACCTGGGACCTGGGACTGGCTGGTAAACACTGTCTAGGTGTGTGTGTGTGTGTGTGTGTGTGTGTGTGTGTGTGTGTGTGTGTGTGTGTGTGTGTGTGTGTGTGTGTGTGTGTGTGCGTGTGTGTGTGCGTGCGTGCGTGCGTGCGTGCGTGCGTGCGTGCGTGCGTGCGTGTGTGTGTGTGTTTGTGCGCATGTGTCTGTGTGTCTAAGGTTATCGTAACTCTTACTGGTGAGATCATGCAACTGGTATGCGGTTAATCCTAATGAGTTACATTTCAGAAGCACACCTGAACGCACACATATTGTACATACTTACACACTAACACACACACACACACACACACACACACACACACACACACACACACACACACACACACACACACACACACACACACACACACACACACACACACACACACACACACACACACACACACACACACACACACACACACACACACACACACACACACACACACACACACACACACACACACACACACACACACACACACACACACACACACACACACACACACACACACACAAACCATTATTAGCTACATTAGTGTTTCAATGTTAGTGTATTGATTTTGTGTCTGTCTGTTTGCTTGTATAAACAGTGTGTGTTTTTGTGTGTGTTCGTGTGTGTGTGTGTGCGTCCGGTGTAGGTCCTATAGTTGTCTATGTTGTTGACCTGATTTATAAACGAGAGCCTGGCTCTCTCCAATACGATTATGACTTACATGTGCAAAACACATACTTACACATAGAAGTACACACTTCACGCACACATCCACATACACACAGCACATACCCAATCCATATTCACACATGCAGCCACGTACCCACACACGCACACACACTCAAAATCTTCATGACCAATTTCTCTCTGTCTCTCTGTTTCTCTGTCTCTCTGTCTCTCTCTCTCTCTCTCTCTCTCTCTCTCTCTCTCTCTCTCTCTCTCTCTCTCTCTCTCTCTCTCTCTCTCTCTCTCTCTCTCTCTCTCTCGCTCTCTCCTCTCTCTCTCCCTCCCTCCCTCCCTCCCTCCCTCCCTCCCTCCCTCCCTCCCTTCCCGCCTCCCTTCCTCCCTCTTGGTCTTCCTCTCTGTCCCCTGGAGAAGTCATTAATGTATTAAGTGGTCCCAGTCCTATGAGAAAGCCTTTGAATCTCCATTGAGTCTTTCTCCATCTTTATCGTTAAACACTAGCTTGACCATGCAACCACATCCTAACAACACTGGACTCTTTTAGCTCATTGATTTGATAGGCCATAACATTTGAGTCACAAACACACACACACACACACACACACACACACACACACACACACACACACACACACACACACACACACACACACACACACACACACACACACACACACACACACACACACACACACACACACACACACACACACACACATACAGTGTTGTTGAGTCTTGGCTATTTTGTCAGATTCATTGTTGCACGTGTTCTTGTGTTGCACTGTGTTTGATCAACGGAGTCAACGGAAGCAATTTGTTTTGGTTTTATTCAAATAGCAACAAATTGAAACACAGTAAACGATGACAACTTTCATTCAGCCTAAACAGCGCGAACAGTGCCATCTATTGGCCATTCCTCCACATTACATGTACAAACATAATTTCTACGAAGATGTGGTATAATGTAACTGATCGTTCTAAAATTATAATGTTCAGAGCCCTAAAAACGAATTACATACACAAAAAGCAAAGCAAAAAGTTAAGGTGAAAAAAGCAAAGGTATTTTAAGGTAAAGTGTGGATCAATGAATAATTCAGAACATTTCTAGAATAAATGTGGATTTTAATCAGATTTTAAGGATTCAAATTGATTGACCTCAAAACTTTAATTATCAATGTATACATATAAATTAATTCAAATTAATAAATTAAACCAAAACTGCTCCTTCACCACTAGGAGGCAGAATCAACCTTTTTATACCCTAAAACCCTTTCCCACAAACTACTCACGAACTGTTCTTATGACTCCTCTGAGTGCTGGGCCCGTTCTGGGAACTGAAATGTTTTACAATATGTTTGGCATAACACATATTATAAAACAGGTTGTTTATAAATAATTTCCATTTCTCTCATTACCTTCATCATCTCTCACATCATCACATCTCTTTGTTAGGCAAAAGTATTGTATAACGAGCGTGACTCCAGTATACAGCCAACGGGAAACAGCTGTTTCGACCAAAACAACCTTTAATTGAGGCTGCATACAAAAACAAATGGGCACAACAGAAGCCTTCAAACAAAGGAAAACAAACACAAGAAATAAGAACGAGAGGGGAGGGGGAGACAAAGAGGGAGGGGGGAGCAAGGGAGATATGTAAAGATGGGGAGGAAGAGGGAGTGTGAGAGAGAGAGAGAGAGAGAGAGAGAGAGAGAGAGAAGAGAGAGAGAGAGAGAAGAAGAGAGAGGAAGAGAGAGTAGAGAGAGAGAGAGAGAGGAGAGAAGGAGAGAGAGAAGAGAGAGAGAGAGAGAGAGAGAGAGAGAGAGAGAGAACAAGAACAAGAACAAAGGTTCTGAAACGTGACAGCATAGCCAGCCAGCTCTCCTGATTCCTTCCTCCCGCTCAGGATATTGACCTGTTCCTTGCCAAGCCGTTTTTACTGGAATCTCCAATGGCAACGGGGCCTTGTGCAGTCATCACTTAAGAGGTGTGGCTTCCACCACAGAAACCTCATGCTGTCCAGACTCCCGCTGTAAGATGTAGATGCTGCGGCGGGAATTAAAGTTGGGCTAAAAACGGAAACGTTGTAGTCGTGGTGAGGGCAACAAAAACAACAGTTGGATACGGATACAGAGTTCCAATACGATTGATTTAGGGCAAAAAAAAAAAAAAAAAGGTTTAGCTTTTAATCAGTAGTTTTATTTTACAGTTGATTAAGGAATACAAACCTTCTCCCTGTTGTATTGTGTCATGACTGGGAACGCAGTCAGAATATCCCAGAATAACCTCATTGGGTATTTTTTGCCGTAAAATGTGATTTTTCATGGTGGTTTAGAAGGAGGAAATGGAGGAGGCCCTGCCCTTTTATTGTGTTGTGTGTTACCGGGCGACCCTGCCCTGCTCACTGGGAACATTTACACACACACACACAACACACACACGCATGCATGCACGCACACACACACACACACACACACACACACACACACAGCACACACACACACACACACACACACACACACACACACACACACACACACACACACACACACACACACACACACACACACACACACACACACAAACACAGCCTAATTCGTCATCGTTTTTTTTTTCGTTCCACATTTCTTCATAACCCTTCCTTTTTCTCTTGTAAACGGTTATGTGAGTTATTATTGGCGTGGACTGTATTAATCATCATCTTCCTCATAGCGGTCATCTCCCAAATATATTTCAGTCCCCTCGTTTACTTTTTACGTGCATGGATGAAGCCTCTGCTCTCATCTCTTCTACATTCACCTCCTCTGTTTCCCTGTTTCCCTATCTCCACTTCCCCCCTATCCTCTCCCGTCTCTTCTCTCCACTCCTGTCCTCTCTCAACCGCCAGCGCCGCATCCCTATCCCCTCTTCTCCCTCTACACACTTCCCGCTTCTCCCTGCTCTCTCTTTTCTCCCCTCCTTCTACCCTGGGTGGCGCAACGACTTCTCTCCTCCTCTGCGCTCCCCCGTCCGCCATAGAGATCTCATGTCATGGTGGTGTTTAAAATGACATATCCCTCCCTTCCTAACAAGGTAAAGCTGGGGCCTGGCTCTGTTCGCCTGGTGCTTTCACACCCAATATGGAAAGTCTATCCCTCCTCGTCTCCTCTTCTGCTACCAAGAGCGCTTTGTTTTACAGGGGGGGGCAGGAGAGGAGCGGGGGGGGGGGGGAGGGGGGACTCTCCCACGTGCTGGGAACTATGCTGGACAGCGCACGTGGCTGTCCTACACCGTATAAGAATACAATACAACTTTGCAAATAATAAAAGTACCCACCTTTTGTGTTCTGAACCCTGTAGCTTTACTCTGCGCTCTGTCTGATGTTTCCTATTTTTTTGAGAAGCCACTTGAGAAGCTACTAGATGTTAGGAGCTCGTGCTTTGACTGTCCTCAACTCAGCTTGCAGACGCTTCAAATTAAAAGTGTCTGCTTATTGTGAATACAAATGTAAACGTGTCTGCTTAATGTTGATACAAATGTAAATGTACCCGCACACAAAACAATCTGCAAGCATATTATGCTGGAGTATGCGGAAAATTATAAACGATAAATACATGACAAATCTTTTTCTAAAAACAGCCACTTCTCTTACTGTTGGAGATATGACATCTGGCCGCCAATCATCTTCTTCTATGAATGTTTGGAGGGGAGCGGCGGGCGGGGGCGGGCGGGGGGGGGTAACACTGTCGACCGCTGCCTCTGATGGCAACGCCTTTGCGGCGCGCGCCGTGTTTTCCCACGGCGCTCCCTGCGAGCGAGCAAGATGCAGGCTGGGGGCCGGGGGATTGGACGGGCCGGACCCGGAGCCCTCGCCCGCGCTCGCGTGGCGGGGGCCATGCAGGATTTCAACGCTGCCAATGCACCCGCGTTCAAGGCTCTTTCATTAAGGAGTCAGGCTGGCGCTCAAATGTGACCCCCTCCCAGAATATAGTCCCCTGGGTTTGGAAATAGAAACTAAATGTAGCACAGAGCAATTACCCCCGCTCCCTCTGTATTTAAAGAGCAGAGAGCTGTCACTTTCTCCGCTCCACAAACTTAAATCCAGCGGAGCCGTTTGTTTAATTGTTAAGTAGGTTGTTGTTGTTTTTTGCCCGCTATTTAAATTGTTTGCTGTGCAACAGATGGCAATTCTTT
>OLKM01000160.1:86664-89164 GCA_900291075.1 Melanogrammus aeglefinus
GTGTGTGTGTGTGTGTATGTGTGTGTGTGTGCATGTTTTAATGAAAAGGAACAACTGCCGTAAGGTGTTTACAGTATAGGGTCCACAGTGCTGAAAGCCTCCTTAAAACACACACACGCACACACACACACACACACATACACACACCTCCTTAAAACACACACACGCACACACACACACACACATACACACACACACGCACACACACACATACACACACACACGCACACACACATACACACACACGCACACACACACACACATACACATACACACACACACCCCTATACATACACACCCGTCATCTGGCAGCTATTATAGAAATGGTGTTTTTTTGGCAACGTTGCCCGTTCCCCCTCCGTCCTCAATAGTCCGGAAATGCCAGCAGCACAGGGCAGCCTAGCTGGGCTAAAGCGTGGAGCGCCACGGCTACCTTTAACTGGCAGCCATCTTTCATTCATCCAGCTCAACGTGTGTTGGGCCTGTTGTTTACATTACGTTACAATGACTTGGGTAATGTTAACATGATGAAATTGGAAAAAGTCTACGCAGAGGAAATTGGGTACACTGGTAGCATAACTAATGGAGACCGATGGTTTGGAGTGCAGCATAATGGTAGCGTCGTTTTACAAACCTGTTTGGAGTGCAGCAACTCGCACAGACCTGGGATCGTTTATTGGACTGCTTCGACCGCAGCCAATTCCCAGTGATGTGTTGTGATACCTAATTGTAATTACTTAAGTGGCACTGTAAGCCTGTATTGAACATGTAAACTACATGTATTTAAGTGACAAGGTAGGTGTAGACTTTATTTACTGAAAATAAATCTTGAAAGATATTGTTCTGTCTTTTTTTGGTTGGTTGGTTCAACATTGATCTCAACATGACATAGATCTGCAAAGAAACAACAAGATCCTAATTTCAATCAATCAGTAAAAGCATATATTACAAGAGCAAACGATCAGAGCCCTATTAGCCTTGTAAGGCTCCTGGCTATGGCCAACGAGCTTCTGGGAACTTTTTGCAATAAACTGAGAGTTAGCCTCAAATGTGGCCCTAGAAATATGTTTAGGCCAAGTGAGCTCGCAACAAAGGAATCCAGCACCTTTTAATGACGCAAATCGGGACGGTTTCCAAACTCACAGTTGTAAATCTCAGTCTTTATACAGATAAGGTAGCGTTGAGCCCACATTTAACCTTGGCATGAAAAAATTGTTGGCTCACAGCTAGTTTGTGTGTGTCTGTTTTTTTGTATTGAGGGGGGTCTGAATGTTTTAACCTTTAACACATATAAAAACAACGCCATGCTTTAAATGAGTGCTAAAATCCAATCCGGTGTCAGAATAAATACATATTTAAATAAATCCATGGTCGGTCCTGACTCTGATGAAACGGAAAGGGAACAGCGCCCATCCCCTAATATCCGTTATGCGGTAAAAACCTGGAAAGTGGCTCCTGTCACCTGTGATTTCCATTACCATGCATGCTTCGATCTTCCCTGCCTTGATTCCCTCGCCCCGGTTTGTTGGAAGACGGGAGTGTGTGCTGGGTTAGCTCTATGTTTCGCTGTACGGCTGTAAAAACACCAGGGAAAGGGGAAACCATTGGCGGGCTGCCAGCTCTGCTGCCTGCCAGTCTCACTCCAAACATACGTTTCTAGCCATGCTACAGTTGGTATGGTTTAATGTCCAGCAAGTTAGGTGTTGGAGGTCAGCGTCCTTGAGCAAAAGACGCCCTAACGCCTGCATGCTACATACTGAGCGCTATCTGAATCCACTGTTAATCATTTTGGATACCCTTGGTGTCTGCTCAAGAAGAATGTATGGAAATGGTGAAGAAATGGTTCTAGAGCATGAACAGCAGGTATCATGTCAGGCACTATGTTACTGTGGTACATGAAATTCTCCCATCACATTATTATAGGGTATTATTATTTCTGTTACAGCAATGGTATGTAGAATAGTTAGCAGAAAGAGCTAATTTTGGAATGTAGCTTGCAATATTCACAAAAAGATACTAGATACAATACTCCTCTCATAGTGAGGATTGAATTTTCATCTTCAAATGTTTAACAATATGATTGTTTATTTAGTGATTCCAAATACCACCACCTACTGAATAATTGAGCGGCAGTGATTAACAGCGAGCTCAGATACAGTATATGGACCATTAAGGAGCAGGAATGGTTATGCATCTCGCCACAGGTAACCATTTGGACATTGGGGTTTGAAACTAGAACCTTGCGGCTTGGAATCGACTTCCCAAAACACAAGTCTCTGCTTTGCTTTGCTTTAATTAGGTTGAATATCACCACAAAAATGAAAGAAGCCATTCAATCAGGGTTGTTGTAAAACCCATGAGTGTTCAGTTAGAAATGTGTCGACATTTGGGGCTACAACCTTCTTGCGCGAACTGTGTATTTATAACAACAGAAAGACTCAGAAAGACTGACGGAATAAGAAAAATATCTGCAAAAAAAAGGCCACCGATAACTCTGTCT
>OLKM01000160.1:91664-94164 GCA_900291075.1 Melanogrammus aeglefinus
CAGAGCAAGGAGCTCAAATGAATGGCTGCCAGGGGTCCTTTTGACTTTTATTGTTTTCCAGAGAAGTATATCAGGCTGCCAAACGCTCTCTGGTGACACACACGTTTAATTAAACAACCGGCTCCTTATCACCTCATTATGGCCGACTTTTGGGGGGAGGCGGTCCCATTTGTAACCTGAAGTCCTGTAACCTTTCGCCCAGCGTCGCGTTTTAGCCGGTTATAGGCCAACCTTACAACAAGATTCACATTTTTTATTGTAACGACACACTGAGGACAAACAAATGCAAATAACCACACTGTTTCCCATTTTAATGCTATTCTCCGTCGCCTCTAAAATGGTGGGTGAAAGAATTGCGTAGTGAACCCCTTTTTTTGCTGATATCTATTTCAAACACTGTCTGGATGAGATTGAATCCTAGCGAAAACATGAAACTTCCTTCCCGCGATAGTATAGTGGAATACAGTTGACGTGAGGGTCAACATTAAGGGGGAAATGGTTCCGGGGTATCCGTAGCACTGTGGCCTATTTAGGTCTGGGGTACTATAGGGTTTGGTGTCTAAACGCCCTAGTTCGGTCACCCCTTTGCCTTGTAGTTCTGACCTGAGGTCGTATGCTTCATTTCACTCAATCTTTCAACCCACTGTCCAGATCCTAAATAAAACGAAAGCCCTTATAATGTATTAAACAAAGAAAAAATAAAATCAGGGGAAGGGTGGTGAAGGGTGGGGTCTTGGGATAGATTTCCTCTTGGATGGCTGCCATCTTGTCTCGCTATGTTCTCAAGCCTCTAGCTGCCTGTCTGGATACATACACATGAAAATATGCAGTATATATATATATATATATATATATATATTTATATATTTATGTCTGAACAGTCACCGGTTTGAACACATGCTCACAACCGGACTTCACCATTGCTAATATTTTATCCAATCAGCAGAACACAGGACCAAAACAAACTTAATCATTCTGTTTTTCAAGAGTCTCGGATTGAATCAGGGTGATAATAAAGTTTAAGCCGTGTACATTAATGTAATATTGTGATTAGAGAAGAGGCAGGATGTCTGCAGATGTAGCGATAGGACTGGATAGATCTCTTCTGGACGGCCAATGTGCTTAACTGGACAAATGAATAGTGTAGTCTTATGTGTGTCGCCTTGATTTTGGATAATTCAGGGCGAGCTTCTGTTGTTTTTTGTTGTTGTATTCAGGAGCTCATTCTTTTTTTTATCCTCTCTAATCCTAGAATGCTCCTGTGGTTAGAGGGTTTGACTCCCAGCGAGAAGACCCTGGGTCCAACCCAAAATGTCCCCAATTTACCTGTACATGTCCTTGCGCAACCCCAATCCATTGGTTCACATGATGTGGATCCAAAATAAACAAACATGATCATTCACCACACGGATTACCCTGTCCGCTATGACTAAATAGTAAACAGCAGACTTGACATCATTAAGCACAGTTAATCAAAGGGCTTTTCAAATCTCCCAATGAACTCCTTTAAAACTGTCCTGGGTAGTTGGCCAAAGTCACAACATGCTTGTGCCCACAGCAGGACTCACACCATCGCATTCTGGGGTTTTGATTTCATTATTGCCTCGGACCGCGTGTCGGGTCCGCTGCTCGCTGGATCCACGCGCATAGAAACGGTAGGGAACACAAACAGGAACGCCCTAGCCGCTCGCATGATGGAGTAATCACAAGTCTGTGGAAGGAATGCCAAAACAGGCCCGCGGTGGAGGGACAGAGCGGGGAGGAGGTGGGGAGCCACGGCCGTCGCTAATGATTCACACTAATTGCGTTGTTGTTTTGCTTTTCTTTCGCAGCACCTTAATCCATGTAGGGCTTTACATGAGGAAACGACGTCTTGCATAACAGCTGTAGTCTCATACCAAAGTCCCAGACTGCAATAACAATGTTAACAGATTCATGTTTTTGAACATTGTACCACAAGTCCACCATAGTGGACGATAAGGGGTTTCTGCTCTGCCGTGCTTTGTGCTATATCCAAGAACAATAGTTTTGTAGCTATCAATAGGGGCTGATTTGCTCAAGTTTCTGTGTCTCTGAATGTTCTCTCTGCAACCTTGTGTTAGAGAGATGGTTCCTCTGGGTTTTGGGAGGGAAAGTTCTGCTCAGTTGTGCTGTTGGGAAACCTTGAGTCAGATCTCCAGAGATTGGACCTCTCCCTCACCCTTCTGGCTCCTGTCTTTCTCTCTCGGTCTTCCTGTGTTCTCTTTATGTGTCTCTTTGTCTTACTGTCGTGTCTCTGTCGCTCTCTCTTTCTCTATGTGTCTCTCTATGTATTCTCTGGGTGTCTCCCTTTCTATTACATCTGTTTCAGTCTTTCTTTCTGTGTCTCTGTGTATCTCTCTTTCTATTGGTTTGTCTTTCTCTTTCTTTCTGTCTCTATCTCTGTTGTTTTGCTTTTGTCCCACTGTATGCAACCCCTTTAAAGCACATGGCGTTAACATGCCAGGTGTGGGGGGCAATG
>OLKM01000160.1:99791-129907 GCA_900291075.1 Melanogrammus aeglefinus
GAGAGAGAGAGAGAGAGAGAGAGACAGAGAGAGAGAGACAGACAGACAGACAGTGAGACCGACAGAGAGGGAGAGAGGTAGCGGGAGTGAGAGAGCATGAGACTGAGAGAAAGAGGTAGAGAAAATGAGAGACGGTGTGTGTGTGTTTGTGTGTGTGTGGTGTGTGTTTGTGTGTGTGGGAGAGACCGGGAGGAAAAGAGAGATCACGCCAGAGCGTAGTTAGAGAAAGAGAGAGAGAGAGAGAGAGAGAGAGAGAGAGAGAGAGAGAGAGAGAGAGAGAGAGAGAGAGAGAGAGAGAGAGAGAGAGAGAGAGAGAGAGAGAGAGAGAGAGAGAGAGAGAGAGAGAGAGAGAGAGAGTGTGTGTGCATCTGAGAGAGGGTGAATTAGGTAATGAGAGGGAGGTTGGAAGACCGGGTTAAGGCAATGGCCAGAAATTCCCGGCTTGCTGCACTGCGCTGGTTCTCCAGGTATAGTGTTCGGGTCTGCCCCTGTCTGCATGTTCCCCTGCTCCTCACCGTACTGAAGAAGACATGGTCATGCTCTGGTCTTCTAGGAGGGAGGGGGGAATGAGTGTTAGGGTTAGAGAGAATGCAAGAGAACGGTACAGCGAGGGAGAGCGCCATTAAGAGAGAGGAGAGTCTAAGTTAGAGTGAGTTTCAGAGAGCGAGCGAGCGAGAGCGAGAGAGAGAGAGAGAGAGAGAGAGAGAGAGAGAGAGAGAGAGAGAGAGAGAGAGAGAGAGAGAGAGAGAGAGAGAGAGAGAGAGAGAGAGAGAGAGAGAGAGAGAGAGAGAGTGTGTGTGTTTGAGAGAGAGTGAGAGCGCGCAAGAGAGAGGAAGAGCGAGAGAGAGAGGGGGGAGAGAGAATCCAGCGCTGTGAACAGCTCAGTGGAGCTTGAAACACACACCCACCCACGCACACACACACACACACACACACACACACACACACACACACACACACACACACACACACACACACACACACACACACACACACACACACAACACACACACACACACACACACACAACACACACTCATACACACACAGGCAGTCATACAGAGGCTGTGGTTCACACACACGCCAGTCCTGCTCTGAGCGTTCTGCGGCGCAGCAGCAGAGGCGGCTGGGTGCGTTTCTAACAGCGAGAGCATTTCACAAAAACCTCAGCCATCTGGACGGACGAGAGAGGTAGACGACAGAGAGAGAAAACACCCCTCGCTTTTTTTTTGCTGCTGCTGCTGCAACCGGGTGAGGGAAAGTAAAGGACAATGCAGCATTAGCGACGCAGCTGGACGAACAGCGCCAAAGAGTGACAGACACACGCGCGAACACGCGCTGAACACAGACACACACACGCACACAGCTGTGCGCAGGAGCAGGGCGCAAGGATGGCCACGGCCGTGTACCAGGTGAGTGCGTGATGGCTCGCATGCGAGGGGTAGAGACGGGATCGCTGAGGAATGTGAGCGGCAGACCCTCTCTCTCTCTCTCTCTCTCTCTCTCTCTCTCTCTCTCTCTCTCTCTCTTCTCTCTCTCTGCTCTCTCTCTGCTCGGCTCTCTCTCTCTCTCTCTCTCTCTCTCTCTCTCTCTCTCTCTCTCTCTCTCTCTCTCGGAGCGCGCTGGCTGCGTCGCGGCGCTTAAGAATGCGCTGGCATGGGCTGCGTATTGTGCATTTACTTGTTCTGTACGAATACGGCAACATAATTGTTTAAGTGCTCTCAGATGCGTTCCGATGCCCGTATGTGTGTGTCTGTGTGTGCGTGTGTGTGTGTGTGTGTGTGTGTGTGTGTGTGTGTGTGTGTGTGTGTGTGTGTGTGTGTGTGTGTGTGTGTGTGTGTGTGTGTGTGTGTGTGTGTGTGTGTGTGTGTGTGTGTGTGTGTTTGAGAGCGTATGTGCGTGTTGCATGTGTTGTGTGTGTGTGCCTGTAATGTGCGCTTGTCTATTTATTTTTAGCGTGTGTGTGTGTGTGTGTGTGTGTGTGTGTGTGTGTGTGTGTGTGTGTGTGTGTGTGTGTGTGTGTGTGTGTGTGTGTGTGTGTGTGTGTGTGTGTGTGTGTGTGTGTGTGTGTGTGTGTGTGTGTGTGCTTGTGTGTGTCTGTGCATGACAATGTTTTATCTTGTATGTGAATGTGGTCAGTCATGTCTTAACGGACATGCGTGTAGGATGTGGGTCCTCCGCTACATCTATGTGCGTGATGGTCATGGGAGAGAGGGGGAGGGAGGGGAGGGAGGGGGGTGCTCTGGGAGAGGGGACAGGAATGGCAACAAACGGGAGATAGAGTGGACTGAGATGAACTGCTGGTCCGCAGTACACTATGCTTGTTTTACATCTGTACCGTGTTAGCGTCCGCTGGGTCCACATGCCAGTGTGTGTGTGCGTATGTGTGTGTGTGTGTTTGTGTGTATGTGCGTGTGTTTTTGCGTGTTTGCTTGTCTGTTTGCACGGCTGATTATTTTCTGAATACGTTTTGAGGCGGGTCGGGATATGCATCGGGTTGTGCGCCTGTGTCTGTCTATGTTGAGGACAAACGAATGCTCTGTACATTAGACTTGGTGTTTGATGTGTTGGCTGTTGCGTGTGTTCAAGAGAAAGTGAGAGAGGGAGAGGGAGAGAGAGTCACATCGACAACATTCAATCCTCCCAATGCTATAGGATAAGTTAATAAAAGTCTAATGATGGAATGACAAAAACAGCCCTACGTAGTTCTGCATGTGTATGTTTTTGTGTGTGCTTCTGCTTGAGTGCGTATACTGTACGTGTTAGTGTATGCTTGTATGTGTGTGTGGGTGTGTGTGTGTGTCTGTGTGTGTATGCATGGTGGTATGTACACTCACATTACAATGCACAATACAGCGCTGCACCTTCATGTTTTTCCCTTCAGCATGGTAGGGGTCTGTCTGTGTGTGGTCCTCTGCACGGCTGTTCATGTTTTGTGGTGCATGGCAAGCCAGTGGACAGAGTGAGTCTCCTCTCGTCTTTGTCTCCTGCTTCCCCTCCGTAATGACTTTGCCCAAACGGAAAGAGACCCAGTGCACAACATCTGCCGTAAACCTAGGAACCTAGATTCACGTGTGTATGTGTGTGAGTGTGTGTGCATGTGTGTGTTCCTCGTTACACAGAAAGGACAATACGCAGTAGCACTTAGAGATCTGAAGTTAGATACGTGTGCGGTGTGCATGCTTGTGTGTGTGTTTGTGTGTGTGTACGCCTGTATTTTTTTTGCATGCCTGTATGTTATCAGCACGTCCTGTTTTAACCAGGTCTTAACTATGTGACCCAGAGGTCAAGACAGACCTTTTAAAAGGCAAGTGTTAAAGGGTTACAAGCATCACCTATTGTAGATCATGAGGGGTTGAACATAAACCCGTCACATGTTTCTATTGTTTGTGATATCAGACCAGGACATTTAAAGTGACCCATGCTTTGTAGAGTGTGTTAATGCAGCCGCTAGCCTTCTCCTATCGGTTGTTGGAATTCCTAACAATGAAGGCACCAATGCGGTGCTCTCATTTTGGCTTTTAAGTTCTTATCTGCGTTTTCTTGTGTGTACAAATGCATTCTTCATGGCACCTAATCATGTCGTACACTTAACAGCCCGATGAGAGGTGTTTTGTGCTTGCATGCGTGGCTGCATGCGTTTAAGTCTTTATGCATGGCGTTCTTCTCGCATTCCATTAAGTGTGTGCGTCTGTGTGTGTGTGTGTGTGTGTGTGTGTGTGTGTGTGTGTGTGTGTGTGTGTGTGTGTGTGTGTGTGTGTGTGTGTGTGTGTCTGTGTGTGTGTTTGACTGTCAGTATACGTTTGTCTGCCTGCGGTATTTGTGCACATCTGCGCGTGTAAATGTGTTCATGTGTGTGTGCGTTGAGCCGTGACCGTGACCTCAGTATTTCACAACGCGACCGTGTGATCTTTAGCACGGAGGGCGCCCCGCAGCGTGAGAACACCCCAACACCGGACGGACAACATGTTGGCTCCCGGCCCTCGGCTGCGATGAAATTGCCTCCAATTTGCCTTCAATCGCTGAAGGCAGAGGATCAATGGCGTGGTTACGACGCATTACGGGGCGTCCAGCCCAGACTTTACTTCACTTGACATCGCTGCGTTAATGCCCCGCGTTTATGCTGACATCGTTGGGCTTCACTGCCAGCCCTGCTCGTGTGCACTTTTGTGTTTGTGTGTGTGAGTGTTTACCCTTTCAGTATTGGTATTGGTCACTTCTTCTTAGAACTGATTCATCAGAATGGATACAACGTTTGTGTAGGTCTTTTGTTTGGTTCTCCGGTTCGATATGGATAACGTAGATCAGGTCCCATGAAGGTGTTTACCCATCTGGGGGCCGGTTTAATGTGATGATGGGCACCTGGATTGATGACAGTGTAAGGTCCTCTCAAGATCAAGGCTGACACCCTCAACTTGTGGTTTTGGTCCTCACAAAACCCCCCACTTTGCGTCAGGGCTGAGCGTAGCTGTTGGGACCTTCCTCAGAACAGTGTGAGTCTAAACTTGACATACCGTGTGTTGACCTAACGTCTGGCCGAATCATCGAGGCCAATATGCGAATCCAATGGAATTTGCTGACTCATACTAGCAGTAACGCCAATATTGATGACAATTTGACTCAAGCTGCATCTCTGAGTAAGAACCACTCAACCGTACTATCTTAGTCATTGAGCAGAAGCTCACCAAAACGTCTGAGCCCCTATCTTCTACCATCCGTTGTCAACACGCATATCTAAAGATAGTCCTCTACATAGTTGATGGGTGCGTGGCGTCAACACAGCATTGTACAAACATGTTTGGGTTTCAGGCCGTTGCCAAAACGGCCTGAACCCCCCCCCCCCCCCAATCCTACAGCTCCCCTCTTCACCCGTATCCCAGGGTTCCTTGGACAGGGGTGGCTCAGTGTTCAACCCCCATACCCCCCCCCCCCCCCCCCCGCCCCCCTTGCTTGGACAGCTGCTGAAGCCATGTCTGCTGCTGTTGGGAAGTCTGGACATCCACTGGCAAGCCGCCCGCCCATGAGTGGCTTCACAGCAGGCGTTATTCATCCTTACTATCTACCAGGGAAACAGAGCTCCAGTCACCACCACCCCTACCCCCTCCCACCTCCTCCCTCTCCCCCTCACCACCACCCCTACCTCCTCCTCCCTCTCCCCCTCACCACCATCCCCTACTACCTCCTCCTCCTCCCTCCCCTCTCACCACCACCCCTACCTCCTCCTCCCTCTCCCCCTCACCACCACCCCTACCCCCTCCACCTCCTCCCTCTCCCCCTCATCTCCTCACCAACCCAACCCCTACCTCCTCTCTCCCTCCCTCACCGCCTCTCTGCCTCCCACCACCACCCCAAAGCTCTCCTCCCTCCCTCAGCCCTTTCTTCCCTCTCCCACTGCCACCTCTCTCTCTCTTTCTCTCCCCCCCACCACCTCTCTCTCTCTTTCTCTCCCCCACTACCAAACCCTCTCTCCCTCACCACTACCTCCTCTCTCCCCCAAACTCCTCTCTATCTCTCCCCCCCCCCCTGCCTACTCTCTCTCTCTCTCTCTCTCTCTCTCTCTCTCTCTCTCTCTCTCTCTCTCTCTCTCTCTCTCTCTCTCTCTCTCTCTCTCTCTCTCTCTTCTTCCCTCGCCCACCAATCTCCCTATCCGCCACCACCGCCTCCCACCGCCTCCCAAAATGACTAACCACTGCCTACAGTACAGCCAGGCCACAGACATCGACAGACGTTTGTGTGTATGTGTGTGTGTGTGTGTGTGTGTGTGTGTGTGTGGTGTGTGTGTGTGTGTATGTGTGTGTGTGTGTGTGTGTTGTAGTGTTGTGTGTGTGTGTGTGGTGTGTGTGTGTGTGTGTGTGTGTGTGTGTGTGTTGTCGTGTGTGGTGTTGTGTATTTTAGTGTGTATGTGCATGGAGATTTTGTTTTTGTTACAACACTTTTTCATTTTTCATTTTCACTTCCATATCTGTCCATGTTTTTCTTGTCTTTCCTTCTGCGTGCATTCCGCTCGCTCTCACACACATACACACACACACACACACACACACACACACACACACACACACACACACACACACACACACACACACACACACACACACACACACACACACACACACACACACACACACACACACACACACACACACACACACACACACACACACACACACACACACACACACACATGCCATAGGCTGTACTGTAATCAGAAAAATGCAGTCTTTTATCAGCTCCTGTCGCTGCTCTGTCAGCCTCAGACAGCGTGCGTGTGCGGCGTGCTCGGCGAGTCCGTCTGTGTCCTGTCAGGCAGTCATAACCGTAATTAGTCTAAACGCTTAACCTTCTTTGTCTTTTTGGATGAACTAATTAATTACAAGGGAGGGAGACAGAGGGTGTTGGAATGGGTCAAGGGGAGCCCTACTGCCAATACATTTTGGCACGTCGACCACATCATTTATTTCAAGGACTTTTGTTTGGTTTTGTACATCAGATACAGTTATTTAACCAAACGCAATGGTTTTATATTATATATTAACATATATATATGTATATATATAAATCCTGCAGTATTACCTTCACATGAAAGTGAATGCTTAATCGCTGGATTGGATAAGTACCCGTGCTGATAAACGCACTCAGATGTAGCAGTAAGTAGTTGGAGTCTTTTCTGGTGTAAACATACTAAACAATCATGGGTGATTCATGAAATGCTGCAAAAAGTGCAACGGCACATTTGTCTTTGCCGTTCTAAACACAGGTACAAGCTGCACGTCCGCAATACATTAGAGGTACAGATAATGTAGTGCTTTGGCAAAGCCTTGTGCATTTCAGCTGGGCTTTTAGTGTAATGAATAGCATCTTAGAAGAGCATCGTAAGGGCAAGCGGAGACGCTTAGCGATGCTTTTGGAGGCTATCTCATGACGTTCCTCGTGAGTATGGAAGATTTTGCAGTAGATATAACACACATCTCGTGTAGCTCGAACAATTCTATGCATTGAAACATCAAACTGTTGTTGCCCCATTGACAACAGAATGATTTACAAGCGGGTTGTAGCTTTTACTAAATTTATGAGCCTGTGGGTAGCAATGTTTTGTTTAGCAAGCTTCTTAGCAACCGAGTGAATTAACCATAGCTGTTTTTGTATTGTAACTCATTAATGAAACTGTTATTACTGAAATATGTAGATCATTTGAAATACTTTCTATGGCATGAAGTCGCTCCCGGTACCCTGCAACCATCTGTTTGCCTTTACAATCTCAGGCTCCATCTAATAGCCTAGCCCCTAACAGTGGAACATTATTCTGAAAACTTTAATGACGGCTAATTTTTGTCTAAGTGGCTTCTTGCAATCAACCAAGCCGGGCCAGTTAACTTGCATAATGGTCCTCTATTCAACTGAGTCGCAGTTTAAAGGAGGTGGGGGCGGTTGGGGCGGGGGGGGGGGGAGAGAAAAATTTCACTCATATTTATCATCCGTTTTGTACAGTTTCTCGTTGGCTTTGATGCAGTTGGTTGAGTTTGACAAAAGAGTTTATATTGTGGCCCCCATTGATTTTGATCCCAGTGTGAAGCCATTGAAATGGCAATCGGCTTACGGTTTGCCGAGGCTGCCAGAGCCGACGTCGTTTATTTATACGCTCACCGCACATCATTTATGGAGCAGGCAAAACTCAGTGCAGGGCCTTACTTCACCCTTGCAAGCCACTAGCTTGAGAAACAGGGATATTTCTCTGGAAAACTGTAGGCTTATTGGATGTGTCTCCTTCGATTAATCACGCCTAATGCTTTGTTTGGTCTAGGCTTGCCCCGCACCTTTCCACTGGGAAACCTAGTTATACTTTCACCTTAAATAAATGTCGGGCAGGAGACCTCTGCCTCCCTGGGATGGGTGTTAGGCCTCAAGGGGGATTGATTGGTGGATGGGTAATGTGTGTTAATACTAGTCTGTACTCTGTGAGGATGCGTTGAGGGACATGATGGATGAGTAATGATTGCAACTTGTTGCCATGATTAGTTGTTCCGTTATTCAAATTATTGCATGTATTTTAATTATGTCCACATGTAATTGACAAGTTTGCATGAGTTGGGATATGGAAATTAAAGGGCCGTGTTGCAGAGTTTATTTTCCAACAAATTTGTGCAATCTGCTTGTTGGTAATAAAGGTTTAAACTGTTATTTATTGTATTTAATGTTGTTAGGTATCACAAAACGGAATGTAATACGAAAAAGTAGGAACTATTTTAGCGGTTTGCTATTGATTCTCATTTCCCCCAGAATGCATTGCATGACGTCACGTTGGGGAGACACCGACCAAAGCCGCATTGAGACCCTTGAGAGTAGAGACTAGTAGGAGAGTGTTCAGCAGGTTATACAGATACATAGATAAATACATAGATATTATAGTATATGCTACACGTGAACCTCCTAAGATGGCGCAATTAGATTGGTTCGCTATCTCTGGATATTGGGCAATATCCCATGATTGACATCTCAAACTCGATATTGATTTCATCGCAAAATGTCAGCTAATAACAACAAATGAACCTTCGTCTCGGGGGCTATTCCTCACTATTCACTTGACTAATAGCCTCGATAGATAGATAGCCTAGTAAAGTCTTTATTAATATCAAACTACATAAATCGTCGGGAATTCATTTAGGTGATTCGGCTTACACAGTATAGCCTAAAAGACCACACAGAACAAGGGAGACAACAAGTCTGACTGGACATACACAAAATACATCACATTAAAGCTAGACATTTGCGTTGATAGCTAGATATAGACAGACAGACAGACAGACAGACGGACAGTCAGACAGACAGACAGACAGACAGACAGACAGACAGACAGACAGACAGACAGACAGACAGACAGACAGACAGACAGACAGACAGACAGACAGACAGACAGACAGATAGACAGATAGATAGATAGATAGATAGACAGATAGAAAGATAATTAAATAGGCCTATGGTCTATTATTTGCCTTGCGGAGCCAGCAAATCCTGTGCGTGTATGAAAATTAGCCATGTGCGCCTAACACAAGAAAGACTAATGTTGAGAAGTCATACTAAAAGCGGATAGCAAGCGAAAGCTAAACCAGACTGTATCAATCACATACTTTGGGACCATTCTAACTTATGGTAAGAGGCTAGTCTTTAAATCTTAGCAGCGACTGAATGTTGATGATAAAACAGATTGTTTTGCATAAGTGTGTGCGACTGTGCGTGTGTCCTTTCCGACTTCGGCATACTGTATGATTACGAAGGCCTAGTGGTTAGTTGTGGTCTTTGTGAAGCAGCCTAGCCTTGGAGTTGGATAAGTTGGAGTGATTGTGTACGGGCGTGCGAGAGTGAGAGAGCACACCGTCACCCGCCGTGGTGATGTCAGCATCCACCGGATTGGACAATGTGCTTTGTGTATGTGTTCAATGTACATCTGTCTGGTCGTATTTGCGTTAGATTGTTGGTGAAATAATGTCACACCACGATCGATTATACTTGCATGCACTCATTTGCAAGTGCACTGATTGTGTGTCCGATATGCTAAGTAGCCCACTAGCTAGCATTATGCCTTCTATTTCTAGAGCTTCTGACTAAGTTTACCGGTACTTACGGCATAATCGTCACTCGATATAAAGAAAACATACATATAAGTTATTGCATCCAGCACTGCTGTTCATTGACTAGCTCCAGCGCTCGTTGCTGCTTTTCTAAACGGTAGCAACTCTCCACTCATTCTCCTCTGACCATGCATTTAATTGGCTTTCATCAGTTCTCCGCAATTCCTCATTCGCCCTCTCACGTCTGACAGGTTTGAAATGATACTGCTTTTGGCCATCATAAATGTTATTTGTGGTTCTTGCCACCTCTTAGATTGCCATAGTTCTAGTATTAGGCTGAGGCTACCTTCCACCACGTCTCACCAACGTGACGTCATCGCTGAATGGCGTTAGAAAACACCCGTTACTGACAAAAACGACAAAAACTGGACTCTTACCACTATTTTGTAGACATTTTATAAATGATACACATATTTTGAGTGTTTTATGTACCCATTAATCAAAACTTCCGGTTAACCTGCATGTAGGCCTTTAAAGAACGGTTGTAGGCCTATTTGTGACAGATGTTGACACATTGTAGGGATCCTGATGTTTATAATGGATTCTGAATTAATTCAGAGGTCTATGTTTGCACATACAGCTGTCAGACCACACAAACTGCACTGAACTTTATTAATCCAAATCTCATTTCACTCTCAGATATTTGAGATCTTGGAAATTGGGAGCCTAGTTTTCTCGGACAAGATGGCCGACTTGTGTTTCGCATTTGGCTACCGCTGTAGCCAAATGCGACGTCACTGCGTACAGCTTCTCTTCAGATTTGTGGCTGATTTCCAAGATCAGCTCTTGGCTGGCTTCCCCGCAGGGATTTACATTAGAAGTAGTTTGAGAGTGAAACGGCTTACACTAACAGATGACGACTTTGAGACCATATAAGAACTTTTTCCTGAGAAAGGAACAATAGCGGAGAATGGCTATCGCAAGGACAAAATCAGATTACCTTAGAGAAAGTTTTTTTTTCTGTTACTGCCATTATGTAAGGACTTAATAGATCTTTGGTATTGATAATATCATTAGTGTGTGGTGGGAATATAAATTTAATTATATTAGGTAACACAAAATGTATCTTGTACACATTTTGTACACAATAAACTCAAAAAACGGTCACAAGCCAGTGGAATTAAACTGTAATGTTAACTGCTATTATAAGAAATAAAGTAACAGTGAAATGCATCAATCATTTCAGAGAAATCTAAAAAATATTGAAAAAAATAGAAAAAGAAGACAAACCCAAATCGTGTTTCTGGATCACATACCATAAACCCAGAACAACAAATATAAGTTGTTTTGCTCATTATCGTGGGGGTTTCCAGCAGATTGGGGCGTGGGGAAGGGGGGCCATGTCCCTCTGCTCCATTACAAGGCATGGGGGAACTGTGTGAACACTATGTGAAATATGTCTCCTATGTGCATGTGCCAGTAGGACTGGGGAAGAGGGCGGTGGTGGTTGGGTGGGTGGGTGTAGGGTTGGTGGGTTGGTTTTTTTCTTCCCTTATCAGTCCCGTCTCTCTGAGGAATGTTTATAGAGAGCAGGCCTGTTTCCAAGGTTATGCCAGAACAGCCCTGTGTGTTTTTGTTTGCCCTCCACTGCTGATTGATGGGCATGGCGGCTCGCCGGCGACCATAAAGTCGGGAAACGCCTGTGCCAACCCCAGTGCAGCGCTCCCTGTGCCAGACTGAGGCCGACCAACGTGCCGAACAACCGAGTTGATGGCGGACAAACGGCAGTGTTCTGTCTGCAGCTCTGTGGCGTCGTAATTGGATTTGACAAGTTGTTTGCATTTTGATTGGATGGGTTGCTTCAGACTAGCTTGTTCCCCGACTGGTCCACCGAATTCATACACGCTCATACTCACTTATTCATATTTTCTGGAGAGAATTGCCATGCAAGCCACAGCCATATTCTACATGCTCCATTCCCCTTGATGGTATTGCCGTAGTGTCACTATTATTTCATCCGAAGACACTTTTAGATAAAGGCCATTACAAAGAAGGTAGGGGTTAGGCATCTAAGGTCTCAAGGATGCCTACATGCGTTAGGGATCCAACCTGAACTCTTTTAGTTTGGCCACGATACTATCCTTTCCCACGTATGAGATCGCACGCACACACACGCACATGCACACGCACACGCACACGCACACACGCACACACACACACACACACACACACACACACACACACACACACACACACACACACACACACACACACACACACACACACACACACACACACACACACACACACACACAGAAGAGTCACACAAACCCATAAATGAGTGACAGCTGGCCCATCACAACCGGGTTTCCTGAAATATCAGCAAGGACTATCCATAATCCCCCAGGATTTCCTGACCCGGGTCTCTGGGACGTCTCCTAGCTGTCTCCCAGCTCCTGTCCTCCGGGTTGAATGTGCTTGAGCGCCAGCATTGGTTAGCACAGACGCGTCTTGGCCTGTCCACTCGCTGGTGACAAGGGAATGGTGTAGCATACCTGGCCCATGAGGTAGGGAATAAAACCAGGAAGTGTAGTGAGTGTGTCGAGAAGAGTTGAACATAGGGAACACACATTGAATCATTATACTTTCAGGTCCTCAACAATACAGCATGGTACCTGTGGTACAGGAGCACCGTGTGGCAGTGGTTTAGTATGGAACAGATATTTGACTGTAAATTTGTCCTCTGCTTGTAACATCTCTTGGAGAAGTTACATTTAGATTGACATTTAGGGCATTTAGCAGGCGCTTTTCTCCAAAGCGACTTACAATAAGTACATTTGTCAGAAGAAAGAGAAACAATATATCGCTGTCATCACAGTAAGGATGTCCATAGAAACAAAGTGCCAAGCACTAACAATTGATTAACCCATTCCCCTTATACAACGCAGGTGGCTAGGGGAAGATGCTACACAATGCAAAGTACTATTTTTAAGTGCGCGGACGTACAGCATACAATAAATGCCTTTAGAGGGGTGTGTGGAGGTAAGGCTAGGTGAACTCTTGAGTCTTTTGCAGAAGCTGGTGTGCGTCTCTGCAGTGAGTTTCCACTGTGCAGTGCCCAGAGACCAACTCCAGATCTAAAGCCAGGGCCTTAGTCAGAGGCATTGTTCTGGAGAGTTAACCTAACATGTTTGTATTTTGGAGTAGGGGGAATCCCATGTCAACACGCAGGGAGCATAGAATTTCCACACAGAATGGTCCCAGAATGAACCCAGGACCTACTAACTGCACAGCAGCAGTGCTTACCGCTGCGCTACTGTGCTAACTTATGGAACTTATTTAAGTGTTCTCACGCCTGTTCCTATTCGGGGTCCCATTCACCCCTTACCCCCATCCACCTGAACAAACTTCCATGCATCCCGAACACCTCCCCCCAATCATCTCTCCATCCCCCGACGACCTCCCCGTCCACCCCCACCACCTTCCCATCCACCCACATAACCTCCCCACCCACCCCATCACCTCCCCATCCAACCCCACCACCTCCCATCCACCCACATAACCTCCCATCCACCACCGTCACCATCACCTCCCCATGTCCCACCTATCCACCCCACCCATCACCTCCCCAACCACCCCCATAACCTCCCCAGCCACCCCACCACCTCCCCATCCACCACCACCACCATCACCTCCCCATTCGTCCCACCTACCCTCCTACCCATCCCACCCATCACCTCCCCAACCACCCAACCCATGCGTGTGTGTAAATCGTAGCATTGGCTGAAACCCATCCGTCAGATCCGAGACCAGTTACGGGGAGGCAAGAGTGTGACCCCTGACCCCTGGTCAGGGAGTGTGGAAACAAGTTCTGCCCAAACGACACTGCAGTGAGAATGACCAGGCACACGGAGGGCCAGTTGGAGGGGAAGTGTGATGGGGGCAGTTTGTCTACGTATTTATATATCATGACCGCAATCTGAAGGGGGGAATTATTGAAGTACAAAGGCTCAAGATGTACTCACACACACGTTCATTGAGAGAATTGGTAAGGATATAAATTGTTTCCTGAAAGTCTTGAAAGTGGCCCCTTTTGCAAATGAGAAAAGTGGGATCATAATGAAATCATGTTATTGCAGTTGTCTTGTTGATGATAATGGAGATAAATTCCCAGCAGAGGTGGACTTTGAAAAATGTCTTATCCGAACTGATCTGTTAGTAGAGTCAGAGAAGAGGGTGATAAGAAGACGGAACGCTGAGGTATAAAAATAGAGAGATGGGGGGTGAGGGAGAGAAAGAGAGGAGAGAATTGAGATCGGTAGAGGGAAAGAAAGGGACAGGGGGGGAGAAAGAGAGAGGAGAGGGAGAGAACACATCAAGATGGATAGAGAGAGAAGCATATATACAAAGAAAGAAAGAATAAAAAGAGACAGATGGATAGAAAGATAGGGGAGTGAGAGAGAGAGAGGGAGAGTGAGAGAGAATGGGAGGGGAGAGAGAGAAGAGAGAGAGAGAGAGAGAGAGAGAGAGAGAGAGAGAGAGAGAGAGGAGAGAGAGAGAGAGAGAGAGAGAGAGAGAGAGAGAGAGAGAGAGAGAGAGAGAGAGAGAGAGAGAGAGAGAGAGAGAGAGTTGGCATCTGATGTGCACCATCATTCTTCTGGGCTTTGATAAAACCCACTTCGACCCTAGCGCTGGCACTGTTCGTCGGGCCAGCACCACATCAAGACTCCTGTTGCTGGTTACACTTCGCAAATTCAATTTGCACATTGCATAGTTCTGCCGGGCCGTGCCAGATGCAGAGATCTGGATAAACATAAGAGTACTCTGGGCAGCTTCATGTTTACGCGGCCGTTTAAATCCCACACTGCATAGCACGACATCTCTCTTTCCCCCCCTGGATATAAACGTATTCGCTCAGAAATCATTTCACGACGTGTGTTATCGTAGCGTGGTGTGCAGCTATGAGGAGTTCATAAGTTCACTGCTGTTGCCTCCTACTGATCAAATATGTGAGAGATGTTATCTTTAAATCAAAATGAAATGCATCTTTAAACATCTGTGGGCCCTATCTTGCATCCAGCGCAATTGACTTTATACTGACGCGTGTGTCATTGCTGGTTTGCAACTGGCGCAGAGCTTTCTTTTCCCTCCACCGCCACACGTCTGTATATTAGGGAGTGATCTTGCGCCCCAAGGGGCAGTTCGGCGAAAGGAGAAGGCGTGTTCTGGCGCAAACATTCCCTGGTGCTATTTTGCAGTTTCAGAAAACAATTCCGCCACAAACCGGGAAATACCTGGTTTAAAGTCAGTGGCGTGTTGTTCAGATGCTATTTTAAAGGCGCATGCATAATGTTGCTTGTGCACCTCGCACATACACTCTGCTTCTCTCATCTACCCAGCCACACATTCTTGGTAAATTATTTGGGAAAGAACAGCCGATACAGAGGTAAAATTTGTACTTTTAAATCAATGCATCTTCAAACACCGTACAGCAAACACATATTTTCTACACACAGATATCGTGTACAAGCCGATAACTTTTAGGATTGATGAGTATTTGATCGTAAGAGTGTTAAAAAGAATGAATGAATGCGGGCGCGCGTGTGTGCGTCCATCTGTTTAAACACACGCAAACTAAACACGTAACGCATGATACAGTCTGTAGCAATGTATATCAACGGGGGGACACACGCATATTAGGAACGATAATGCATACAATACTGGTAAGAAACGATGTTTGTTAATGTATTGCGTAGATCATTAAATAGAACCACAGTGACCGCATATCATATGTGTGTTAAGTTTTCTTTGCCGAAACTTATTTGAGGACTCAGTATTTCTGAAGTTGTAGAAGAAAACGCTATTCCATGTGCAAATTAGGCCATATTAATTGGCCATAAACTGAGCCATTTGAAGTTTGAAATTCACGTGGTCAGGCATCTGTCTCATCGGAGGCTGCAAACACGCTGTCAAAATATCAACTTGTCAGATTCAAATGCGCTCATGGCTCTTAAAGGGGATGGGTGATGGCACTCTCATTGGTTTATTGCGAGTTACGCCCAAACCACACCTACGGGTAATTAGGCTACTTCAGACCAACGCTTTTTATTTGCGCCGATTTGCGCCGGGTGCATGAGTCATTTATCCGCTGGTAAAATAGCATCATCGCCATAGAGCCGCCCACAAAGCTACTTGCGTTTGGCGCTTCTCACTTGTGTTTCAGGCCGTTAAAATAGGGCCCTTTATGTTTAAAGTAAAGATATATATCCGCGAGCAGCATTAGAACCAGACATAGATATAAATCATGTAGGTTATAATGCGTAAATAAATGAAACATTTCTACACCATGCCGCAATATAGAGCAATTCATTGTTTCCCCCACCGTCTGTTCGATGGCAATACGGCCAGCCTAGCTTAGAGACGTCTCTGTAAGCAGTTTTGCTGAAATTGATGAACAGAACAACGTCGAGTCCTGCAGACCCTCAAAGGTCGTTAGCAAGGATTCGTTAGGATACTAGGGCGGGTGGGTGGGAGGTTCGGGAATGGTGGGGTGGGGAGCCGAGAGCAGCAGCATAATTGGCCTGTATCTAGATCTGGACTATCTCAGTGGCTCGGTAGGAAACCAGCTGGGACAAAATGGCATCCCACAAGCACCCAGGCTCCTCTAATGTGAACCTTTGTCCGTGGGAAATGGACCTTGGCTTAATGCTGTTAACACAAGCGCGTACGGAATGCCACCGCACAATTACTCTTTTATTATATGACACTCATTTGAGCGCTCCCGATACGATAGCATCAACACACGCTTGCGGCCTGGCCCCCCTCTCTCCCCCCCATCTCCCCTCGCGCACGGCGGACAAAGCTGTCCGTCCAGCCGTGTTCTGCGTATGCTCTCAGAGAAGGGTTTGGTGCAACCATGAGGTCTGTCGTGTTTGTTGTTGTGGATGCTAGCCACGGTTGGTTTAGCTTCTATGCGAGGGCTGCTGCTATGCTAACGAAGAGAGGTTGGGTTACATACTCTGCTCAATGAACCCGTAGTAAATAGTACTTGGTACTAATGACGTTAACGGTACTGCTTCATAGGCTGTGACTACAACTTTGGCTAAGAAATAACATCACATATAGTGTTATGTTTGCGATGAAGAAACAGGTCTGGGTTTATTGGGTCAGGGTCAGAGCTATTATAGGAATAGACACCGCAACCTGCAGACAGCCTATGATAAAGCAAAACAAAACACACACACATGCGCCATTCAAACTTTTGATCCAAATCTATTTGAGCCTGCTGTTCCACTTTCCCTCCACAGAGCCCTGACACAGTCCTCCTCGCTCTGTTGTCTTTTGTGCAGGGAGAAGTGTCAGGAGTCCGTTTCACACGGCAGTTCCCTCAACCAACCCCCCCCACCCCCCCCACCCCCTGACCTGTGGCTAGCCCGATGCTCACCTGCAACCCCCCCTCCCCCCCCCCGCTAAGCTACCGCACCGCTCGCTACCAGGTCGGGAGTGCGGCCTGCCCACCGTCTGACCTTTACTTTGGGGGGTGTCGGGTTACGGCTGGGGGAGGGCCTGGTGTGCAGTGGTCTGAGGGGTGTGGGGGGGTGGTGGTTGGTTATCATCAGGGATTATGTATTAACACGATTAAACGTGTCAATGTGGCTTCTGTTTTTTTAACAGCGAACAGCTCAATGGAAAAGTCAGATCTCTTTACAATACTCGGTCCCTGAGGAAATGCATACAGAGGTGTAATGGAGAAATTTGATGGAGATGGATTTTCCTTTGTGGGGCCCTTTGTGTAATTTTTCAGCTCTTCGGTAAATCAGTCAATAAAACATCAGTTTTAACGTCTTCACAGTAGGCCGATTATACTTCGATTGAGTGAGTTTTACTGGATAGTTTTAGGACTGCATGATTTATCAAATAACCACTCTTTACATGTACTTTCTTGTGGTAAGATGAGTTCAGCATTGTATTTGACATGAACACTTAAAGACATTTGTGTTAATAACCTGGAGAACTATGATTCTGAAAGATAATGTTAGCGCTAAACTGCAAATATACAGCATTGCTATAACTTAACACATTAACACTTGGGAGCTGTGAGTCAAAACTGGGCTCTCCTTTAACTTATAATCTTTCTAGGGAGCTGTGAGTCAAAACTGGGCTCTCCTTTAACTTAAAAGCTTTCTACGTTCTAAAGACTCAAGCGCTTATGTGTGTCCCAACTGTAGTTTAGTGCTTGGAAAGTTGAATCATAGGCATTTTTTCGAATTATTTTGTTATGTGAAAAAAAATTGGACTGAAAAGAAGCTGAAACTAAAACTGGCCTGGTTCAGATTAAGACCACCCTCCCTGATCACAAAAAAACAACACAAATCAAATTAAAATAAATATGCAAAGGCATCAGTTCATTGTTTTGGGCCTCACTTTGTGTGGTGGTGTGTGACTGCTAAGTCCTGACAAGGCTTATCCCAGGTCTGGTCAGGTGATGTGAACACTCTGCAGGCCCGGGAAGGGTCCTCGGAGCGTGGCGGGGGTGGAAAGTTCGATGTCATCACCACTGAGGGAGTGCCTGTAGACAGGACGGCCTGCGGGGGGAACAAACACAGGCGATCGGTCTCAGTGTTTGACGTTGACGCGAGTCACTGTAAGCTGTCAAGCTTGGGACTCGATCCATGATGCCAGAGAGACGTTCCTGGGAGCAGACACACATTCCCCCACACTTCTCTCTTCCCCCGGGAATAACATGCACAGCAAAACCACATAAAAATCTAGAGTTCATATACATGCCTGCTTTTTTTTAAACTATTGTTGTACAAACACTAGCACTGGAATTGTATGCTTAATTTAAGAAGTTTTACCCGTGATGTTGATGATTCATTTTCACTAGAGTTGGCCAATCCCTGTCTTTTGGCAAAAGATAAGGTTGGTTGAGAATCTTTTTTTTGAGGTAACTTTACAATACAACCAGTAAGGATTGTTTAAACATCCTAATTCCTGAGTTTGAGGAAATCCAAAGGCCACCACCTCTTCATGTACTAATATTAACAGCTGGACTCTTATGACTTGGGAGGGAATGCCTTCTATCAGATAAAAGTCACTTCCTGTTTAGAGTATGAAATTCCTTTTTTCCCCTAACTGTGGATGATGCGATGGTGATCAAAGCAATAACAAAAATAATACAAATACTACAAAAAAATGCAGCGACCCAAATGACTTCATATCCTCCATGACCCTGCAATTTCATTGTAAAATGGCCGCCGTCCAGCAGAGCTTTTAGCTTGATTATATCTGTAAATATACACAGACCAGTAGTTTAACACTGTGCTGTAGATTGCTCCAATCAAAAAGCTGACCCATACTAACCAAGCCATATATGGAAGTACTCCCAAATCCACTGTTTACTACTAGGCCTACTAGTGTTTGAAAGAGTACTAACTACAAAATTGCTTTAATATTTACCACACACAGTATATAGTATTACCCAACACCTTAAAATTAGACCACTAAGAATGGTGATAGAAGTGAAGTGTTTTCTCAGACAGGCGAGGAAGAATGTGTTTGGTTCAGGAGTAGCACAAACCAGAAGCCTTGTGTTCACACTCTGAGACTATATTGGTCTGGGGGGTTTACCTCCTTAGTACAAAGTCCCTTCCTCAGAGGTCAGCTGGCATGATAACCTGGTCAACCTATAACCCAATATACTGTATAAATTACACACAAACCACTGAACTACACAACACTAATACAGGTATGTGGTCAGGGGGTTTGACTCCCAGTCAAAAGGTTGTAGGTTAAAACCCAAATGTCTCCAGTCTAACTGTAGGTAGCCACCATGCCTAACTCCTACCGGCTCCTTGCCTGCTAAATGACTAAATAGTAACAGAGATGACGGAGAGAGTAAACAGAGCCATGTATTGGGAAATAGCACATGTATGCCGACAAATGTTTAAATGACACAAATGAAGAGATATTAAATAACCAAACACTGTTTGAATATTTAAAGAAGAGCTGGAGCTCGTGTGCTATCAACAATGCAGAGAGCTGTTGTTTCTCGGCTATAGCAAGCAGAATCTCTGCCCAGATGAAGCTTCGAGTCTAATGTGAACTAAAGAGGGCAGATTAGAGACAGACGGCGGAAGGAAGCCGCCATGATGACATCCCTCTCTTCCTCATCAAGAAGCAGTGTGTGTTTGTCTTTTACATTTTTCTTTTTTTTAACTCTTCGTCCCCGGGTTCTATTTGAGGGTCATTATCATTTCCTTCTTCCTGTTTACTGTCCTCAAGGCTGGCGATTTTACCTCCAAGCTCCGATAGCAGAGAGGGGAGTTGATTGGGTGGTAATCCGATTATCCCGGCAGTTTACAGACCGTGAGATTTGTCGTGAACTCGACTTGTGCATTCAACAAAACACAAACCCAGGGACTTCCCTGTGTGGCTGTTGCCCTCGATTTTCGAGGCTCTTTAAATAGACCTTTACTCTCATTTTGTAGCCTATCCTCCGGTATGGCTGCTTTCAGCTTTCATGAGAACCGCTCATCTAAACAGTGTGAAGTCAGTCGGATGAACGTAATTTGTGAAAAGACGAAGGACAGACAAACACACATAAATGCAGACATACAGAGACCTCCCCTTACTGTAGTTTGATGATTTTGCACCAAAAAATTCAGTTTTAGCCATATTTTAGCCATCCTGAGACCAGGGTCATAAAGATGAGAGGAAGAATCTGAGATATATAACCTACAAGATGACTTACATTTGGACCCTCTTTTAACTGTTCAGGCTGTTGTCTTACAAAGCCTCATGTGACGTGACCAGCTGACTGAGTTTGTCTTCTCTTCTTCTTGTTCTAGGTGTCCTCGTCTTGTGTTCCCTCCACTAACTATGAGCTGGTGAGTCTTCCATCTTACCTGTCATCATACTCTACATCACAGAAGGACTTCATTGAATAAAACTGAGAAAATAATATCTGAACTCAACTCTTTGTACATTACAGAGGCTTATAAATAGGGGTCACATTTTTAAATCATTACCAGTGAGCTTAATACATGGAAAACAGTTGCAGTTAATATGTGATCACATTACAAGCTGCATGAAAACAGATGACTTTGTTTAGGTTTTTATTTTTTAGGAGGGGTGGCTTGTTCAAAAAGATTGAAGTTAAAGGCTTAAGTTCATTCTCTTTAAACCATGTTTGTTTTTTAGATATCATTAAACATTGTGAAAAGTCGCATAGGCATGCAATGATGCTGCCTGGGCCATAAAAAACATATCTGTGCTATGTTGCCTTATTTGGTACTTGGAAAGATGCTGTTGGGACTTGGACCTGTTTCTCTCCTTCTCTCTCTCTCTCTCTCTCTCTCTCTCTCTCTCTCTCTCTCTCTCTCTCTCTCTCTCTCCTCGTCTGTTCTCTGTCTCTCTCTTCTCTCTCTCTCTCTCTCTCTCTCTCTCTCTCTCTCTCTCTCTCTCTCTCTCCCTCAGTATGTTGTGTGTGTACAAACTGTTCTTTACTTAACTTGGCTCACCAAGACAAACATCCCATGGTTATACCCTGTCCTCGGCTCAAAGTAAATCCTGAAAATTTGCGTAAACGTTGTGGTAATCAAAGCAAACCATATGTTTGTAAAGGTTTTATTCTCTGTTTTTTAACGTGAAATTGTCTTAACTGAAAGATAGTAAATTTTCCCTCCACCGCTGGCCAATAGAAGATGCCCCAGGGGGCGGAACTGAAAGCATTACGGCAGTTGATTGGCCTCATAAAAGCAGATGAGCTCAGAGAGAAGAGATAGTTGAGGCTGAGAAAGACTAGGATGATGTAAAGGCATATCAAAGCAAAAATATCAGCTCATCCATTTTATTGACCAGCTTATTCCTGATCATGGTGACACACACACACACGCACGCACACACACACACACACACACACACACACACACACACACACACACACACACACACACACACACACACACACACACACACACACACACACACACACACACACACACACACACACACACACACACACACACACACACACACCCCTCCCTCCTCCCCCTTTCCCTGTTTCGAGACATCAGGGAGTTATCAGGTAGAGAGCATGGAAGTGGATAACACCTGCACAGTGTGTGTGTTTGGATTCGTCCATGCGTGGGGAAAAATGCACAGGTGGTTTCTTCAGGTCAGACGATGCTCCGCAGATGGTCTTTGACGGTGTGTGTGTGTGTGTGTGTGTGTGTGTGTGTGTGTGTGTGTGTGTGTGTGTGTGTGTGTGTGTGTGTGTGTGTGTGTGTGTGTGTGTGTGTGTGTGTGTGTGTGTGTGTGTGTGTGTGTGTGTGTGTGTGTGTGTGTGTGTGTGTGTGCCTGTGTGTGTGTTCAGCTGTGCTGGGCCAAAAGGTGACCAGTTGGACTCCATGTTTGGTGAATTCCTCTCTGCTCCAAGAGAGCCAGAGACAGACATGATTCATGGGAATACTCAGGTGCAAATCACAGCTTCCACTATAAATTCACGAACCAGAGAACAACAACAGATATGAATGTGACGTTGTCATCCCAGGTCTGATATTGGTCTGAATATTTCTGACAACAATATAACCACTGTTATTAGTAAAGGCCAAGCAATAAAATCTCTTTAAACATGCTGTTTACTGTCCAGCAGCAACAATGGTTGTCTTGAGAGGGGATGAAGGCTACAAGGAAAGAATTTGTATAATTTACATCTGAATTTAAGGGTATATTATGTAAAATTTCCATTTCAAATATCTAAAAATGTTAATGGTCAACCTAGAGACATCTGTAGTTGTATTCACGGTACTGGTCTGTCATTTGGTTTCATGTTAATGGCGTCATATGCCTGTTAGCCACTAACCTCCAGGGAAACACAACAAAACAGGAATCCAGTAGAGACCTCATTTCTGGACATGATATTTCAATATCTATCTAGCTTACTAAGATGGGCTACTTTGTCGGCTCATGCCACCCACCAAGCTAATGCCTTATTTCCAACACATAGGGCCCTATCTTGCGCCCAGCGCAATTGACTTTCTACACGACACATGTTTCGGTACTAGTTTGCACCCGGCGCAAAGCAGATTTGTTCTGCCGCAAATTTTACATGGTGCTATCTTACAGATCGATTTTGCAATTGCGCCACTGACTGAAAAAAATCCTGGTTCCAGTGCCCTAGCGGATGGCGCAGTTTGTGTTGCTATTTTAGTGCAGGCGTCGGAACTGTACCATAAGCTTACACACACGTAGGTTATGCAAAGCACAAACATGCAAACAATTAGCCTAATTTAAATATTATGATTTTAAAGATTGTTCATATTAGTGAAACTGGATAGAAATAGCATGTGGATTATGAAAAAAAATACATAGGGGCTGCATGAATGAACACTGTAGTAGTAGGCTATGCTATGTGTTAAAATAACAATAATAACAATATTAAACTTGAGCAAAGTATATCCCAGCCTTCCAAAACAAAGTCGTGTTTAAGGGTGAATGATAACGTTGGTTAAATTATTTGGGAAAAAACAGCTGATACAGCAGTAATAACTTGTACAGAACGTTAAAATAGGGCCGATAGGCTTTACGAGGGCGGGACATTTTTTGTTTTCTTTAGCTGTCCGAGAGAACTCCACCATCTGTTATCAATAGTGTCATCCATACAATTTACTATTTATTTTAATGGGGTAAATAATATTTCCTTCCTCAACGCAGCTATGTATTTTCTGAGGGAACATAGTTTTACCATGAGTGAGTGATTAAAAGAATGAATGTGGGTGACGCTTGGCGCGCTTGTATCTGTTTAAACACCTATGGATATAGACCTCTGAAGAATAAGTCCCGCTTCCAAGGCTCCTGGTTCCATTGGTCAAATGTCTATAAAAAAAAAGAGTTCAAAACGTGAGCAGCTTTTACTTATTCGCCACCTACAGAGTTTGTAATGTACGATCATTCAAAATCCCCATGTTATTTCCCATAGATATTTAACCGATGGAACTGAAATTCTTCAGAGGTCTATTCAGACCAACCCATTTTAGATTTGTGTCGGGTGCGAGAGTCATTTATCTGCTGGTATAATAGCAACAGTGCCAGAGACTTGCGTTTCAGAACGTTAAAATAGGGCCGATAGGCTTTACGAGGGCGGGACATTTTTTGTTTTCTTTAGCTGTCCGAGAGAACTCCACCATCTGTTATCAATAGTGTCATCCATACAATTTACTATTTATTTTAATGGGGTAAATAATATTTCCTTCCTCAACGCAGCTATCATTCTCTATCCCACACAATGACAATGGACAGTCAGTTAATTGCCCATCCTCTGCATGCACTCTCTAAACAAAACAACAACATTTGGGGAAGAAGAATTGTCGTTGACCTTTCCCTGCATACGTTACAGCTGGCCAAATTCATTAATAGAAGCAATCCAGAGTTTAGATATGAGTATGAGGAATGCCGGAAATACCAAATATATTTTGTGTAAAACATTTGTACAGAAGAGGTAATTTGCCTATTGTGTAAACGTCTTGACCAACCTATGACTATAGAGAGGAATGCTGCTATTTGACCTCCTGGGCTGGTATACCCTTCTGCCCGTTTGTCAGATATCAGTTATTCAGAGTAGAGACAAATTCTGTAGGAAAGACTGTAATATGTGTGGTAACATTAAAGTTACAGCAACGATCAACATGCTCATAAAGTTATGTTTAGCGTGATTGTTTTGACCTCGGATAAGAGCGCTGCTGGGCTAACCAACGATTGATTTCCCCCACATTACGTTATCAACAGCTGTTTGGGAAGTTGACTCATCTAATGGTAAGTTAGCAGTTCAACCTTATGATAGGCTATTTCATTAGAATTGAGTGACATAACGTCACCTAATGTGACCTAATCGTGAAAACATGATTTCTGCCTGAATCACGTCAGATAGTTTTATTTTTTGATGGAGACTTAAACTCCCACTCCCAACTCACAATATTTACCACATCACAACAAACACGTTGTACGGTATATGTTATTGTTTTTATTGAGCGACTGGTAGGGGCTGAAATTACATACTATGTCTCGAAATGCCTAGCATGTAGTGGATGCTAAAGACTTCCACATAGTTGAAACAAAAGTTTAACCATATCTTCTCTTAAACCCCAAATCAGACACTCACTATATAGTCGATAACATTACACACTTACACTCATATCTGGGAAATAAGGCAGACAACCTAAAGCAGACAATTTCAAGCTTATATTCAACATTTCAGTATGGAATTAAAAGCACCTGTTTATTTTCAGAAGTGTGGCATAAAAGCATAGATGAACACATTTTGAGACACATTTCAGTGGTCTTCATCACGCTGCTGGAGCCTGTGTGATAAGAAAAATGTCATCAGATTTGCCCCGTGCCCGTGTCCTGGCTCGCTGTGCCCGGTGCGACGTGCCGTCATGCCCGTCTGGTGGCCGGTGCATTCCTGAGACGTGCTCTCACAGCCGCATCGGCCCTGACAGGAACAGGCCAGGCAGACTGGAGATAAATAACTATATCCACCACGTATCAGGATGCTTAGATACGGAGAAGGAGCAATGGTGATGCCGTCTGGCTCCGCTGGTCGAGCATGGCAGGGGATGGGGGCCTGATTCGCCCATGCTAAGAATGTAGGCCCTCACGTGATGAAGCATCCACCAAAATTTATGTTGTTAAATCAGCAAAGGATCCTGGGTATTTCTGTTCGGTATGTAACTATACCTAAACACAAGCCAATCTCCCATTTTTTCTGTTTCCTAGTAATCAGACACACACACACACACACACACACACACACACACACACACACACCACACACTCACTCACTCACTCACTCACTCACTCACTCACTCACTCACTCACTCACTCACTCACTCACTCACTCACTCACTCACTCACTCACACACACACACACACACACACACACACACACACACACACACACACACACACACACACACACACACACACACACACATTTTTAAGTCCCGCATAAGCCTTCCACCTATGACAGCTGGGTTCTCCCTGGGGTTTTCTGTGGTAACAGTGCCACTACATGGTTGATTAATGAGACTCCGTTATAGTTGATGAAGAAGGGTCGGCTTTGGCAATCAACCCTCCTGTGTTTAGACCTGACATACTTGGCTGAGTTTCCCATTTCGCTTAGTATAAACGAGGCATCCTGGGATAATATATTCCCCAGGCCGAGATTCCCAATTCCCCGACCTCGGATGATCATAAAAACAAGCATCATGTGGAAAGACCGGAGGTTTGTAAGCGCTGTGTTATTGCTATTTTCTCAGTGTTTTATTGCGTGCCGAAGCTGCCTTATACTGTATGCTAACGAGTGAACGAATACGAGTGCTTACAAGTTGGAGGATTGACTTCAACTGAAGGCTTAAATTATGCACTGAAGGTGTTGTAAGGTCTTATAAATGCGTCCACCAAATGTTTTTCCACATATATTACCATAGTTTCCTTCGTGAAAGAAGTAGGGCATTGTACTTGAACCTTGTTCTGTGTCTCACTCTCTACTTAAATCAAGCTAATACTAGCTGTTTAGTTTAGCAAGGCAGAGGAAGTTAAACAACCCCCCCTGACTCAGTGCAGTGGCTTCCTAGCATGCTCAAATCTTCTGGAAAAAGTCCTGTAACAAAGGAGATACGTAGCAGGGGCAAGGTGAGGACATCCGCTACTTGATGGTAGCGATAAGTGCTAATGACAATAGCTACAGGGCGGCCCTGGGACTCTGTTTTGATGTCTTTCTCAGACACAATGGAGGCCTATACAGTGACGCCTGCTTAGAAAGCACTCGCTCACCACTAGCAGCAAAACAGTGTTGTTTTTCAGTCGCTTGGGCCTCATGACGTCAAAGATAAGGGATGTATGGAATTTACTTTTCAGGATATTATGGAATGCTGCTTTGACGGGAGAGGCAGGAGTTGGGAATGACTCCTAGCTGAAGTATCCGGGTTTGATTCCCCCCGATCTGTGCCTTAATGACCTGCATCCAAATTCATTATTCATTCATTTCTCACCTTGGCTAAAGTAAACAATCGATTATATGATAGCCAACCGAAAAAAGAGCGCCAATCGAAATGGGCTCTTGCGATAAAGAGTCTTTAGACAAGCTTCCATTGTGCAACAGTACACCAGATGCATTTTAACACAACACAGAGCGGAAAAAAGCACCAGCCATCCATCAGCACAAATATTTTCTTCACCCAGCCACCCTCTCCCTCCCTCCTCCCTCCCTCCCTCCCACGGCCTCACATGTTGTCGGCAGCCCACTGGCGGTTACATAACGAGCCAGAGGAAGGCTCGGTGGCAGCCAGTGTCGGACAGGGTGGGGTGAGAACCTCAGCAGAGTCAAAGGTGCTCTCGGGCCACCGGCACTGCTGGGCTTTTTCTCACAGACAAGCCACGCCCCACGAGACAAGCCACACCCCACGCCAGACTCTAGCCCCGCCTACTCTTTCATGCTTCCTGAAGGAACATACCCCCCACGTCCTGCTGCTCTCCTTGTGGCCAATCAGGATCCCTGAATCCCAGGCATGTTAGTAAGCCCGCCCACTTGAAACAGATACAACACAACGCATGCAAAAACACACACACACACACACACATACACACACACACACAAACACACACACAGACACACAGGCACACACGCACACGCACACACACGCAGCTTCCTTCAGCAGTAGCATGTTTGGATTCCTGTGACATGGCCCTGGGAAAACATTAAATAACAGCTGTATGTGTGCACGTGTCTGTGTCTGTGTGTGTGTTTGTGTGTGTGTGTGTATGTGTGTGGGGATAGAGAAAGAGAGAGAGAGAGAGACAATGCTGTGTGACGGAAGAGTGTGTGGGATAGTTGTGTGAGTGAGAGAGAGAGAGAGAGAGAGAGAGAGAGAGAGAGAGAGAGGAGAGAGAGAGAGAGAGAGAGAGAGAGAGAGAGAGAGAGAGAGAGAGAGAGAGAGAGAGAGAGAGAGAGAGAGAGAGAGAGGACATGTGTCACTGTGTTAAAAGAGATGTTTGCCATCCCTTTTCTTGAGTGATGGATTTCTTTATAAATCTTGAGCCGCTTCCCGGGTCAGCTCTGCCGTGGCAGACTGATCCATGTTTACTGCAGCGCTCTGACATCCAGCGGCAGGTCCCAGCCCTAGTGAGAGGGAGCCGGGGATACCAGACCCAAGCCGGGATCTTTGCCTTTTTAGGCAGCCACCAGGCGGGAAATATGTTGATCCAGCCTCTTGCCAAACAGCTGTCTTTTGGTTTTGAAACCAAATAAGCAGTTTGTGTTTTCAGTCTTTATTAAAAAAGGTGGCCGACTCTGTTTTAACATGTCATGCTCTCTCCGTGAGGAATAACAAAACCATTTTCTGAAACAGGTCACATTGTTGAAACAGTAACCGTATATAGCTGGTAGTGGCCGTAACCACAGTTAGCGAGTCCTACATGCGCATGTGTGTGTGTCTGTTAGGGTTTCGGGATGCATTTAAATGGAATGAATACAACAAAGCTGCTGTGAGGATGGCATGGACTTCCCGTCTCTGTCCACTAGGAGCCACTACTGAGCATCATTGTTGTTGTGGAGTCTAGCCTCAGTGTCGGGTCACCCACTCTGTAGACGGCCAATCTATCAAGCATACTAATACAGATGATCCATTTTAAATAAAGAGAGTTAATTCAACAGACAATTTAGTTTACTTGCTTTTCTAGATCTTTACAAACATAAGTACCTATACGATGCCATAAGTGTTTGTTGGTTTACAGTTTTTCTCAGTCGCTTTGGTACATTTCTCAGATCAAAATTGAAATTCTCAAACCTACCTGTACAATGTTCACATCATTGTGTCGTTTATGCACATCAAAAAAGCAGTTTCTCATTTCTTTGAACAAGTTGCAAATGATTATGTACAATTCTCTGCTCTTTCCTACATTATCAATTGCTTATGTCATGTTGATCAAAATGCATTGTAATGGGTCTCTATTGAATAGTCTCACCCCCACAACATTTAGGCATTAGTTCATTGCATAAGTCTTTACATGCAAAATGGTTGAACAAGTTCTCATAATATGTCAAGCATATTTCTATACATTTCCATTAGACTTTTTTTCTAAATCTGTCCTGAATTGGTAAATTGCTACCAGGTGAATCTTGACTTTCTCTAAAGAAGGGAAATGTGTGAAGTGTTAGATCAACCAACGATCAACCAGTTTACTGGAATAGCTCAAAGGGGCATCTCCTGAACCATGAACTGGCAGGTACAGTATATATATAGCTGGAGCACAACACAATGTTACATTGTCTGAGAATTTGTGGCCCAACAGAAAGGAACGTCAGAAGGTGTAGGATGACTGCACTGTAATTCCTACAGCAATGCATGTACAGTTTACCCTAAGGAGATTTTCCTATGTTCACATTTCTAGCAATGACATGGTCTGTCAAGAAATTACAGTACAAACAGTCAAAGCGTAAATGTGAATCTTGTCCAGTCTCTTGCAATCAATCTCCCACATACACTAAGGTGTAACTTACAATTTACAATAATTGTCTTCAAAACTATAGCCATGGTTTACATCAGCACATGCCTCCAGAGTACACTGTTATATTGACAACATGACTAAGCAATTTGACTGTCTTATCCATACACAATGACACAAGGACATGTCATTTTGATGACACTGACATGTTCATTGACAAAGATATTTACTTTTGAGAAACAAACTAAGGATTTTGAGCAAGAGACTTGCTTTTGCATGAAATCCATGGTGTTTTGCTATTTGTACAAATTGTTTTGAGAAATGCACTTACTTTTTTGCAAATTTCAATTGTGATCTGAGAAATGTACCAAAGCGACTGAGAAAAACTGTAATACCGGTAAACAAGGTGGGTAATCTAGAGAGGACTGGAGTAAGGCATTAAGACAGTAAGCCTCATTCATCTCTCTCAGATGTCAGATCTAGATGTCTTTTCCACAAGATACCTAAACCTTCTCATTTACACTCTGGCTCTCCTGCTCGTTTCTGACGTGTCCCAGAATTAGACCTTTAGAATGTGATTTAGTACATCAAGGTTCATGAACCCCTTCCTTTATCAATGGGTCCTTCTGTCTTCTGTCTTCAGCTATTGAGGGTGTGGAGGCCAACCTCTGGTCTTTCTCATGTCTGAAACAAAATTTATTTATGTGTTGATATACTGTATGTCAGTTGTGCATTATGGGTTTCTTCAACCCTGCATTTTTCCCGCCAAAAAGAACGAAAAAATGTGTGACTTTATTGTCAGGTGACGCATGCATGCACAAACGTGAACTGACAATCTACAAACACACCCAACACGTCGTAAAATAACTAGCCATTAAAGCTTAGTCATAGACTTTCTGCTAGTGGAGGGCCACACACACACACACACACACACACACACACACACACACACACACACACACACACACCACACACACACACACACACACACACACACACACACACACACACAGACATGCAAACACATAATAATAATAAAATAAT
>OLKM01000160.1:130523-135523 GCA_900291075.1 Melanogrammus aeglefinus
GGGAGTGATGTGTTCACGGGACCGGGTGTGGGTGCATGCACATGCAACAACACACACACACACGCACACACAAACTATGTCTCTGCTGTGGTGGCCGTCTCTGACTCAAGGTTTCTGTACTGTAGATATAGTATCCCAGAATGCATTGCTGTACATATATTTAGCCCCTGGTCACTTTGTTTCTCTCCTACAGTCTCTCTTTCATATTTCATTCGTGGCCACTGTGGAACTGGGAAACGCCCTCCATGTTAGCATTAGCATTACTCTTAGCACGCAAGCTAGCTGCTGAATTTCAGCAGACTGATCAAAGAGCCAAGGTATTAATGTGAGAGACAAGCATGTGGGGAGCTGGTTTGGGGGCGGCGAGAAAGGTAAAGAAAAAGATACAGGAAAAGAGAGAGGATAAGGAAAGATAAAGAAAAGATTGAGTGATTGAGAGAGAGACATTGAAACAGAGACATCGAGAGAGAGAGAGAGAGAGAGAGAGAGAGAGAGAGAGAGAGAGAGAGAGAGAGAGAGAGAGAGAGAGAGAGAGAGAGAGAGAGAGAGAGAGAGAGAGAGAGAGACGTGCCACAACCATATGTGTGGCAGCAGTCCCAGGGATGGTCACACAGACAGTTTGTTCCTCCTAAAGAAGATGATGTTTCGTCATGTCCACTAACCCAGTCCAACAATGAGCCTCACACACTTCAAAGGCAACGTAGGATCCTCTCTTTGACGTGACTCACGCCTGGTGTGAGTGGCTACGGCTGATTTCAAACCATTCAGTGGATTTAATTCAATCTAATCCTTTACGCTTTGGCCCGTCATCTGATTTGTGTTTATTATTTAATGAATCAGTCGAACTGCTGAATGTGAATCCTTCTTTTATGAAACCCGCACACACTCATCGACACTCCCTTCCCTCCATATCCCGTGCTTCTGACCAGTTCTGATAGTTTCTGCTTGTGTGCTTATCCATGATTTTGTTCACGTGCATCAGTGTGTGTGAATGTCTGCGTCACGTTTTTGCCCTTGTAAGCCTGTATGTGCACATACATAAGCACATGATTTATGTATGGATAAATACCTTAAGACCAACAGAGAGTGAGAGACACACACACACACACACACACACACACACACACACACACACACACACACACACACACACACACACACACACACACACACACACACACACACACACACACACACACACACACACACACACACACACACTCAGACCCTGCGTTGCGCTGCGTCTTCCTAGATACCTCACAACACCACCGGTCTGACCTAGAACAACATGCTGACCACACAATCACACACAACCATGCACGCCAAAACGCACACACACACACACACACACGCAAACACACACACACACAAACACACACACATCCATTAACACACCAACACCAACATCCATTACATCACAGACATCACACGCAGAAACACAACGCTAGCAAATACAGCAAGAAACACACGCAGAAATACACATACACACACACACACACACACACACGCAAACAGACACATATACACACACACACACACGTACAAGTACACACACACTCCGATAGGCATGCATAGATACGCACACACGCACAAAAACAAACCCAGAAACACTGCAGTGCGAACACTGCAGACATACACCCACATATGCATTGTCAAAGATTTAAATTAACACACACACACCACACACACACACACACACAGCAGAAACACCACACACACACCACACACACCACACACACACACACACAACAATCAGTGTCTCCGCACACACACAACACACACACACACACACACACAACACACACACACACACGAACACACACACACACACACACACACACACACACAGCACACACACACACACACACACACACACACACACACACACACACACACACACACACACACACACACACACACACACACACACACACACACACACACACACACACACACACAGATCCTCTAGTCTGTCCCTCTCCATGGTTAGTGGTTTGGTCCGGGCGTTTCAGGAGCTCCATCCTCAGGTCACAACAGCAGACTATAATTTACGCTGTGGACTCACCCTTTTAGATTCTGCAGCCCTGGCGGTTCCTTGATGTGTGTGTTTGTGTGTGTCTGCTTACTTTATCGACAGCTGCATCGCCCGACCTAACAACAGAGAATGCTGTGGTTTTGGATGTTTGGTATGCATGTTCTGTCCTCTTATCAGAAGATTTATTTCTTAGGGAACACAGGTTAAGAGATGCAAAGCCAATAAAAACCAGACAATAACTATTTTTTGTTCAACATTTGCTGAGCACTGTGGCATCGCTGCAATGGCAGGCCGAGCCAGTTTGAATGGGGGCCAAGAAAACCCTTGTTCTAGACTTGGGTGTGTGTGTGTGTCTGTGTGTGTGTCTGTCTGTGTGTGTGTATGTGTGTGTGTGTGTATGTGTGGTGTACTTTCACATGAGACATGAGGACATTGTTGGTTCTGCCCTAGAAGAGGTCATAATGTGCACGTTGCTTGTGACTTAGTTCTGACTGCGCATAGCGATACTATACTTCCTTAGCAGCCTCTGTTCATGTACCTCTTTCCCTCCAAATTACTCTCTGTAGTGTTTCTATACCCATTTCTCCATATACTTGGCTCTCATCTCCCGTTTTTTTACCCTTGCTTTGCCTACCCCCATCACTCTCTCCCTCTCTCTTTCTCTCCTCCCCCTCTCTCTCTCTCTCTCTCTCTCTCTCTCTCTCTCTCTCTCTCTCTCTCTCTCTCTCTCTCTCTCTCTCTCTCTCTCTCTCTCTCTCTCTCTCTCTCTCTCTTCCCTCTCCCTCTCTCTCTCTCTCTCTCTCTCTCTCTCTCTCTCTCTCTCTCTCTCTCTCTCTCTCTCTCTCTCTCTCTCTCTCTCTCTCTCTCTCTCTCTCTCTCTCTCTCTCTCTCTCTCTCTCTCTCTCTCTCTCTCTCTCTCTCTCTCTCTCTCTCTCTCTCTCTCTCTCTCTCTCTCTCTCTCTCTCTCTCTCTCTCTCTCTCTCTCTCTCTCACTCCCTCTGTCTCCCTGGACCTCTCTCTCACTCTCTCTCTGTCTCCCTGGACCTCTCTCTCTCACTCTCTCTCTCTTATACTCCTGTCCTCCTAGCTCTCATCATAGCTGTATATGGCGTTAAATAGCAGCGGGCCACAGATGGACTCTGCGATCTTGGCTAATGCAGGGGGATGTGTCCCTCTGTGTAAATATTTACTCTGTGTCATTATTGATGGTCTATCTATGTACAGGATGGAGTCCCCGACCATGCTCCAGGCCACATTAGGAAAAAGCAACGCTTCTATTTTCACTCCCAAGTTTGATGGGGAGTAAATTAACATGATGCAGAACAACAGAAATCATACACCCACTCAGACACACATACACACACAAACAAACTCACACACACATCCACAATCACGTGCACATGCAAACATTCACGCATGCACCCCTCCCCCTCCCCGCCCCCCACACACACAAACACACAAACACAAACATTCCATCAAACGTATGAGTATGACTCAAGAGTATGTCTCAGTTGCCTTGGTTTTAGAACACAGATGGTCTTTGTTGATGGCATTTGGGTTATAAATCATCCCAATGTGTTTTGTGGTCTGAACTGTTGGAGAAGTGTTGTATATTAAATCTATGTTTCTCCTTCTCCCTCTCTCCCTCTCTTTTTTTCTTTTGACCAGGCACCTAGCAGTGACCTCGCTCTCAAACATGTAGACACCTTGGTGAGTGGCTTAATCCATTAAACTTCATTAATACCTATAAATGATATAAGATTTGTGATAATATATGACGATGATGGATGGATGATATGCCAGTTTTTACATGACATTATACATGATGCTTTCATATTACAAATGTCAAGTATCTGACACAATGCTTGTCCAAATATGTGTAGTCAGTCCTATCCAATCATTGAAGTACCTACTGTTGTTCTCTGATCAGCTTGAATGGTCAGATAAAAACCTGCCGCCATTTGGTTTTGGTTTTAGATCCCTTGCACAATTTAGATATTTTCATGTGCCATGATTTACCGTTTGCTTTTCAGTCCCACATTTTGTGCAGCAAGTCTGTTCCGAATCCTGTTCCTCCTGGGATCCGTAGCTCAGCAGTTACACCAACGCGCTGCTATGCTTCTCCACATTTCACTGAGGATTGGTCGATACACCAAATATACTGACGGGGGAGGGCATTGTGTTTTACCAGTGATTCATGGACCAGGAACAGTAGATCTGGGCTATGAAGGAAAACTAAACAAGATGAATCCCTCCCTAAGGGGGGAAATCTCTCTTTACCCTCTTAAATCTCCTTCTGTATAGGTTTTAAAAAAACTCTGTAAGCTGGTTCTGCACAAGCAGTGGGGCTTAGTGAAATAAGCTAACCGCTAACCCATATTCCAGAATATTACACATATTCACATTAGATTGAGCAGCGCCTATTAAAACGACTTCCAAAAGAGACCAGAAAAATCGAAGCATAGCATGAAAGTTGGAGTAGTTACGACAGAATAAGAGGACTGGTTGTACTTCTCAGTCCATGATAGCACTCTGCGGCTAACTAGAAGCTTGGTGCTGGAGGTGGCGTGTTGAGTGGGAGGAGGAGGTCTGTTAACTTGTAGCTCCGTGCCACCGCTGCGGCTGTTTCATAGTGGAGGCTGATATTAGAGTTCAGACAGTGGCATAAATCATCAGTGATTTAACCATGACCACCCCTCACAGAGGTATTGACACATATGGAGGTGGTTAAAAGTGCACATGTGCACAGGCGTGCGCATGTTTGTGCACACACACCACACACCACACACACATTCACACACGCACACACGACACACACACGTAGGTGCCCACATCCAACACATTCATACTGATAAACTCATTCACACACACACTCACACACACACACACACACACACACACACACACACACACACACACACACACACACACACACACACACACACACACACACACACACACACAC
>OLKM01000160.1:138023-141759 GCA_900291075.1 Melanogrammus aeglefinus
GAGAGAGAGGGACTGAGACGAGGGGGTAGAGGCAAGGAGGAAGACAGACATTCAAAGAGAGGGATAAAGAGGGAGAGGTGCATTATTACTGGGAGTTGGAGAGATAACATCATCTTGAGAGAGAAGGCCAGAGAAAGCGAAATAAAGAGAGTGAGAGAGAGAGAGAGAGAGAGAGAGAGAGAGAGAGAGAGAGAGAGAGAGAGAGAGAGAGAGAGAGAGAGAGAGAGAGAGAGAGAGAGAGAGAGAGAGAGAGAGAGAGAGAGAGAGAGAGAGAGAGAGAGAGCGAGAGAGAGAGCAAGTCACAAACAAGTCTGACCGGAAGAAGAGGAGCTGACTGTTTTTATCAATTTATTTCCTTTTCAATCTTTCTTCTTCGTCCCTCTGGTGGGAGCGTGAACCCGTGGTGGCCCGTCAGAGGCAGCTGCCCAAAATAGACCCCTCTCTACCTCACTTCCCCTCCTCCTCCCTCCTCCCACTGCTTCCTCCTCCCCTCCTCCTGCTGCGTTGTCAGGGAGGGAAGGGAGAGGTCCCACAGTGGACTTCTTCTTCTCACGGGAGTGGCAGCACGAAGAGAGAGAAAGAGAGAGGGACAGCGGTAGAGACAGTCAAACAGAGAGCGAGTGGGCGATCTCCCAAATTATGAACCAGGGAGGGTCTCTGAGGAGAAGCCTCTCCTCGTTGAGGGACGCATGGCGCTGGAGCGCGGGCTACCTGTTGAGGAAGGTAGGAGTCGGAGCGACGATGGACGGATGGATCCGGAGAGATCATGGGACGCTGAGGATGGATATATGTGGATGGATAGATTGGAACGGTGGCATTGGAAACCGTAATGGCTGATGGCTTCTGCAACTTTTTGCACTTTTCTCACCAAATCCTCCAAACTTTTTCTGTTCTTTTATTGTTCTTTTGTGAAACTTTTCCCTCCTTTTTTTTACCTTGCCCGCTCTCTTCCTCTCGCTCTCTGCTCTGCAGGCGAGTACCATCCCCCCACATCTCTCTCTCTCTCTCTCTCTCTCTCTCTCTCTCTCTCTCTCTCTCTCTCTCTCTCTCTCTCTCTCTCTCTCTCTCTCTCTCTCGCTCTCTCTCCCCCTCTCTCTCTCTCTCTCTCTCTCTCTCTCTCTCTCTCTCTCTCTCTCTCTCTCTCCGATGGTTAATTTGTATGGGCCTGCCCATAAACGTCGGACTGCTCAGATGGTTTCCATCAAAAAAACAGGCTTGGAGGTCCCCCCCGTCTCACTCCCCCCTGTCTTCCCACACACCCCCACACACACACACACACACACACACACACACACACACACACACACACACACACACACACACACACACACACACACACACACACACACACACACACACACACACACACACACGCACACGCACACACACACACACAAACACACCCCCCTTTCTTTCTCCCTTATCCTCACCCCCGTTTCCCACCTTCTACTAACCCCCTCCTCCCTCGCTCTTCCTCCCCCTCCTCCTCCTCCCCCTCTCTTCGTCCTCCGACCCCTTAATGTCTCTCACTACTACGAGCAGCGAACATGAAGGGGGGGGGGGAAGTTGTTTGCAATCGGGGACGTCCGTGCGAGCTGCAGGGTGCTACGTCTTTAGCAGGGATAACCCACTTTTGAGTGATTAGTGGTGGTGTGAGCCAACAACATGCTCAGTGCGCATCATGCAATACAGCTCACAAGAGGGGTGTGAGACTCCATCACTGTATAGAAGTGGTTCCAGAGCATAAACAGCACAACTGCAGCATAACTAGAATACCGCTGGGACACCATAAATGGAGAGTCAAGAGGTTTTCCCAGGAAAAACCTGTTTTTGTTTGTTTTGTAGCTGATTGGGACTCGGTCATGGTGTTTTTTTTTTTTTACTGACCCAGATGGGAGCTGTTACATGTGAATATTGTGGCTCATAAAACGCTGTGTACACCACTTTGGACTAATTAGAAGTGGGAAGCTGGATTTCCAGCGCTCTCTGTCCTCCTCTTCCACAAGAGTGAACCTCCTCTCCGTAGCCCTCTAAACTAGCACAGCTCTGTAATTAACACATGATGCTGCTTTGTTTCGGCTGTTGCTGCGCTGCGTGTGCGGTGTGTGTGTGTGTGTGTGTGTGTGTGTTTTTCTGTGTGTGTGTGTGTGTGTGTGTGTGTGTGTGTGTGTGTGTGTGTGTGTGTGTGTGTGTGTGTGTGTGTGTGTGTGTGTGTGTGTGTGTGTGTGTGTGTGTGTGTGGTGTGTGTGTGTGTGTGTGTGTTGTGTGTGTGTGTGTGTGTGTGTGTGTGTGTGTGTGTGTGTGTGTGTGTGTGTGTGTGTGTGTGTGTGTGTGTGTGTTTGCATTTGCCTGTGTATGTGTGCTAACCAGTACCTGGGGTCAAAGAGTCGTGCTTTCTCTGTAAACAGAACCAATGTCAGTGTTTCAATTAGACCTAGAAATGAGCTCGTCCTGGTTTCCGTCACTTCTTCTTTCTCTAGATCGGTAAAACAGTGCTGTTCCTACTTCACAACCCCTCTCCCTCTCTCCCTCTATCCCTCCTTCCCTTGTTCTCTCTCTGTTCCCCAACTCTCTCCCTTTTACCTTTTACTCTCTCTCTGTCGCTCTGGTCCTGTCTCTCTTGTTCTGTCTCTCCCCTCCGTCTCCCCCGTCTCTCCCCCCTCTCTCTCCCTCTCCCATACATCTCTGTTGACCTGAGGCGACTCTGCCCAGCCGATGGCCCTCAGCAGCAGCATGCTGAAGTGTTTATGTTGAGCTGCAGACTCCAGCAGAGGGATTCAATGAGTGTTGCTTTAGCAGGGGCCAAACTCTCCTGGGAACCTTTTGGTTGGTCAGGGGATGTTTAACACTGAACATATAATATACGTTAGAAACAGGATGATGTTGATGATGACGGGTCCTTACACACAACAGCTATTGTCAACAACCTGCAAGCCTTAACAAGGTGCTTGATCCGTTTAAAAAATACATTGCAATTAGTTGATTTCTAAATCATGTGTGTGTGTGTGTGTGTGTGTGTGTGTGTGTGTGTGTGTGTGTGTGTGTGGGGGGGTGTCTGTGTGGGTTGTGTATGTCTGTGCCTGTGTGTGTGTGTGTTAATAGTCGTAGATTGTGGAATCTTAGACCACATTGAAACATGCATGCTTTTGTGTGTACATCCACTGCTCCTGCACTTCGGTAACACAGACACATGTGAGAACACAACCCGTCCACACTCGACACAGCAACAGGCCCGTCCCATCCTAGATACTCTGATGTAATGGATGGTGATGGATCACAGCCCATTCCCCTCCCCCATCCCCACCGCCACCAACGGCGCACTTTGGTCGACTGCGCACGTCCACGTGACCTGTGATGGATCACAGCCCATTCCCCTCCCCCATCCCCACCGCCACCAACGGCGCACTTTGGTCGACTGCGCACGTCCACGTGACCTTTGAACCCCCCCCCCCCCCGCCAGGTTTTGGTGAGGGGGAGAAGGGGGGCGGGGAGGGCGTACTGGAGTCAAACGCCGACCATCGCTCCAAGTACACCTTCTGTGGGATGTGTTACTATAATGGGATATTCATGATCCAACCCCCACCTCATCTCCTGTTCATTTAGAAGGTGCCGTGTGATTCCTCCCCTGTAGAGAGAGAGAGAGAGAGAGAGAGAGAGAGAGAGAGAGAGAGAGAGAGAGAAGAGAGAGAGAGAGAGAGAGAGAGAGAGAGAGAGGAGAGAGAGAGGGGAGAGGGAG
>OLKM01000160.1:141968-146968 GCA_900291075.1 Melanogrammus aeglefinus
GAGAGAGAGAGAGAGAGAGAGAGAGAGAGAGAGAGAATCCTCAAAGGCCACCTTTGAGGATTCTGGTAGGAGGGGGATTCTGGTAGTTTCTGGCGCTCGCTATCCTCACTCCTTGACTTGCGACTCGTGTGTTATTCCCTCCGTCTCGCTGCAGCAATGAAGTCTGGCTCTATTGTTTATATTATTGTTCAATTGTGTTGCTTGGAGACAGTTCATACATGGTGAGCGAATCCAAATGGTTGTGTGTTTCATTAAAAGAAGAAAACCAATATATGTGGGGGAATGGTTGTCTGTTGTCATTTCTTCACAATTTGTCTCAGGAATATAAAATCCTGAATGTTAACATGTCAGTTAAGTAAACAAATCAGCTCTAAGCTGGATGTGAACCTTACGAAGGAATCAGCATTGTGTGATTGAAATACACAGGTGTTCCTATTGTTTCAACCACACACCGATGCTGATATTGCTCTGTGAAATTCAATAATAACAAGAATCTCTCATGTTTTTCGCTCCGTGAGCCGTTGAATATTTAGACAGAATTTGCACGCGTTACAGAGGGTCAGCCACAGTTTACTGACCAGTTTAATGTTCTGCTTTTCTTCCAGGGCTCCACAAAGTCCTCCAAGAGCATGGAGTCTCGACGCAGACCCTCCAGGTAAGACGCAGAGAACAATTCCCTAAGACCCACCTCCTCACCGCAGAACGCCTTTCACCAGTTCTACGCTCCATCCCCTCTTCTCTTCTTATATATTTATATTTTTACTTGAGATGCTGATGCAGATGCTTTTATCCAAAAAGCCATTTTCAACCATTCATACACACATTCACACACCAACAGGGGAGTCAACCACACACGGCAACAGCCAGCTCATTGAGGGAAGTTAGGGTTACATGACTTGCTCAGGGACGCCTCGGCACTCTAGGAGGAGCCGGGGTCGCACTAGCAACCTTGCGCTAACAAGTCATCCCGCTCTATCTCCTGAGCTACCACCGCCCTCCATTTTCTTGTCTTATCTTCTCTCCCTCTTTCCACTGCTCCTTCCCTCTTCTAATAATTTCCTTATCCTCCCATCTCCTCTCAATGTGTGACACAATCTTACTGTAGCTCACCATTTTGCCAAACGTGTCGCCCTCTTTTCCTTCTCCTCTCGACTTCTTCTCTCTGCTCTCATCTCCTCCCCTGTCCTCCCCTCTCTTCTGCTCTCGTCTCCCGGGAATCATTTTTTATTGTATTTTTCACCGATATGCTCATGGTTACTATTTACAGTCAACTATGGAGATTCCACAGGAAGAGAAACGGCTTTAAACAAAGAGAGAAGCGAGGAGTTTCCATGTGCAGTACAGGGTGGCAAAACGCTAATGTTTTCTGATGACTGCAAGCTGCTCGTAAAAGGATTCTTGTAGTTCACCAGATGCAATTTGTTGCTGTATTTGAGGAACCCACTGCCTGCCCCCCACTCCCTCTCCCTCTCCCTCCCCCCTCAGTCGATGAGAGAGTATAAAAGGGTTAAAGAAGATGACGTCACAGAAATGTTCTTTCATTTTCCTCCATTTCTATATTCAGGCTGAGGGGGAGTGCTACGAGGCTTTTACATCGTAAAGTTATGAGGCAATATGAGATCTGCGGATGTCCTGCAGGGAACCAAAAGCCCTGGAGTTACTCTGCACTTTGCAAAATAAATGGTTGTCTTTTACACATCCCCCTGTCCCCCCCGTCCCAAATGGAAGCCAGAGTTAAAAAAAGACGCTGCTCTTTGCTTTGCTGGACCTCTTAAGATACCTCATAGGCTCAGGTTATGCATTATTAAGGTTTTATTACCCGCTCAGACCAAGGCGAAGAGTTGCTACCACACATGGATCCCAGTTTTATGAGTCAATATAACTCATATGCAGGCAATGTTTATAATGGGGGTCATGGATGATCATTTACTTTCCAAAAAGAGTAAAATATCAGACCTCTTATTTAACTGAGGCTGAATAAAGTTCACTCAGTTTTCACCGGGGTCTTTTGACCGTTGTGTTTTCTTCACAACCAGGCTGGAATAGATAATACTAAATAAGAGATGTTGTGCTTGTGCACCATGATGAATTACCCTTACCCCTTTCATTATAAAATATCCAGAATGAATGGATATTTTTGACGCATGACGAGCCATGAATGTCCCCTATATATCACATGTGTAAATCAAATACATATAAAGTACAGAGAGTTAACACCCACTCTCACCTTCTCTTTTAGAGAAAGTTTTCCCCCAATTAAACGCAGGGGGACACAAAATAGTCCTTAGTCAACAAAGAAGAACACAAATGCGATAGACACTATGGCAATATGGGAATGTGGCGATTGGAAAGGGGGCCAGATCTTGACCCGATGTATATAAATATATATTGGGGCACCTGGCAGCACACACTATGGAACTCCCAATCCCTGGGATTAATCCTGTTTTGTAAGAAAATACGCATAAGGTCATTGTTCTCCAACCGAAAGGCAATCTGTGAAGAGACACGGTGTTGGTGCTCATCCAGATGCGTTCCCCCACATGCGACCCCCTGCCCAGACTGAAATTGAGCGTGAGGAGATAAGGGTGGGGTGGGGGGGGGGGGGGGGGGGAACGCAGTTAGAGGCAATCTCTCTATCTCTCTGGCTGATTAGAAGCAGGTTGGCCTTGCTTGCTGGCCGGCGCCTGGATCAGCACCAAACCACAGGCACCAACGAGGAAGAGCCAAGCCGAGGAGGGCGATAGAGAGAGAAAAAGAGGAAGACATCACAAAGGATACCATACCATTCCCTTTATTTGTTATCTGGATTCTCAGCACTCTGGGATGGTCACCCATGCACACCGTCCCACAACCCAAGCTGTTTAGTTATTTAACATCACGAGAGGGCATAGCCATTGCTCAGTACACAGCGTTCAAACTTGAGTGAACGCTCCACTGTCGGTGGAATAGTATTACTGCTGGAGGAGATGGATCCTTGCAGAAGTGCCACAGGCAGATCGAAAAACAAATAACCCAATGCATGCATTTATCGATCATCCTCAGCATCCAATAAAACCGAGAGTCGAAACGAGAATCCCCCAGCATGAGAGACGATTCAAACGTACCCCATTTATCATGGGAAGAAGACGATCAACGTTTTGCAATAAGCCGTCCTCCTTTGGTGTAAGTGGGAGAGCGAGTGATGTATCAATTCATGAATGAATAAGCATACTTTGAATGGGCCCAGATGTGGGGGATAACACCGGCTATGTGTATAGTGGAGCATGTGGGAGTCCTGGGGCCAGACATATGAGCAATCTTCTCAGGACCTCCACTCAGTTGACACATGTGGGAAAAATGTTCTCGTCTGGGGGACTTTTTCTATTGGTTTATAGTTCCCCTTTTTCCACCCTCTCCTCCTGTCCTCCGTTCTCCTCCTCTCCTCTCGGGTGTGAGAATTTCAGGGTTTAGACGGCTGTTGCTTTCTCTTTGTGTGTGTTTTCACGCTGATAAGCGCTTCATAGAAAGATTTACAGCCTCCAAAGATTGGGTTTTAGTTCAATTTTTCAGTCTAGCAGTTACTATCTCTAGTCTGTACTTTTCTCTCTCTCTCTCTCTCTCTCTCTCTCTCTCTCTCTCTCTCTCTCTCTCTCTCTCTCTCTCTCTCTCTCTCTCTCTCTCTCTCTCTCTCTCTCTCTCTCTCTCTCTCTCTCTCTCTCTCTCTCTCTCTCTCTCTCTTTTGAGCACTTGCTCGTTTTTGTCCCAGTATGTGTAAAAAAAGCAGAAAAACAAAATAGGGTAGAAACCATCACCTCCACTTCCTCCGTCTCCTCCGTCTTCTGAAGGTATTGGAATGGCGGGGTCCTGGATGACTTACATTTTCCATCAGCCGTCCTCCAAGGTGTTGTGTTTGGTCTGGGTACTTACTCACCGGGCGGAATGTGGGGGATATTTGGATAATCCCGCTTATTTACGAACTGAATCAACACCCCCGCGGTCCATATCCCCTCTCCCCACCCATCTCCACGGCTCCCAGCGAAACAGCGCGACAAGTGTTGGAAGCAAGGCGGCTAAGATCTTTTGATTAAACATACGCGGGAAATGCCATGGGAAGACTGCAGTGCTGCGCTCGGGGGCCCTGGCGGGGGCCCCAGAGGGAGCCCGCTGCCCCGCACCATGTTTGGACATGCGCTGGCTGGTGGCGCTCGGGAGAAGAAGCGATGTGTTTATAAGATTGAACCTGAAATGTAACTGAAGGTCTTCAGCGGTATATGGACGTCCCGAGTGTTTGGTGTAAGAGGGCCAAGCCGATCGCTCAAGTGGCTTCGGACGATGGCGGTTTCAGAATGTTTTACTGTGCGATTGTTAGAACCGTAAGCAGGTTTTATATCCTCTTAACTCCTTAAATGTATTAGCGAATATACAAGTATTCAGAGGAGCTTTTTTTTTAACGTGAGTTTGTCATACTTTTTATGGGCTGAGGCGTCTCGTTTAGGGATGCTAAACAGGTTGAAGAAGGACATTAGGTTTCTAACCCTTTAACTAACAGACTAGCTTGGCTACAACAACTTAGTAGTCAAATGCATGGTTGAAGACAAAGGGACAAATGACATGACAAAGACCTGTGAGCAGCATCCGCCATCGTCATAACTAAACCGAGTCACACCAACCGAATGACATCGGCCCACATCCAATGGCATGATTAGTAACGTGCAATAAAACAGCTTGAGGGAACATAAATCAGTGATTCGCGTCTGAAGAGGTTGGGCTCTGGTTGGGAGTACAGCGCACAGCCTCAAAGTATGACGCATAATACTCCTGTAAGTCAATATGTGTGGACGCAAATATGTCTTCCTTCTCTGATCTGGTGGAAGTTGTGTGTGGTTGCCCCAGCATATGGACTGACCCCGCCTTCCTACTTGGAGATGGAACTGAACCAACGAGCTGAACCGACACTCCTCAGCCGTTTCCACCAAGCATATGCACGATGGCACCTTGTCATACACCTTCTCAGCCCCAGA
>OLKM01000160.1:151968-162878 GCA_900291075.1 Melanogrammus aeglefinus
TGTGGGCCCTGCTTGGTCCGTACCCGGTCACAAGATCTCATGGTGAAGATACAGTGATCTAAGCAAGGGAGTGGACGCAGGGGCTGTGAGATAGGGGACCTGGTTTCATCGCAAAAGAGCTCTAGAACATTACACTCTGGTCGACTGTTATGCTGCAACATGCTCTTTTGGCTTTTATTTGCTCCATCAATGTAGATTATCGAAACATGCAGCAACCAATGACAACGATAATGATAGTTTTCTTTATTTGTAGCATATAGCAGAATTTTAAACCGATGTAAGAAAGTCTATAACAGGGCAAATACAATAACAAATCATGCTTAAGGACAAAGCATTGGAAAAATAAATCTCGCGATTTATATTATTTATACCAAATGATAGTGAAAACATGTTGCATTATCACTCAGCTTCCCGTCGTGAAGAGTTGTTGACTCACATGCCAGAGTACAACTGAATAATTTTGCGTAACGCACAACATAATTCAGAGGGAATGTAGTCTATTTAAAAATGGGGGGAATCTTCAGTCCCAACGGTACACCTCATCGTCCCTCGAAGAATGTGGATTGACCGAGGACAAAATTGTATTCCGCTCCCAAGAGATGTCAGGGGCTTTCAACTGCATGCCTTGTATGGCTGTAATTTAATTGAACCTTCTTTTATGTGTATCAAAACATTGTGGCCTTCCAGTGAAAACATCAGCAGCAGCAATCCTGTGAGATGTCCCTGAGATGTGCTCTTTACAAAGCTATCTTACGAAGCTAAATTAATGAAATTAACTCTTAAACTTCAACATAATGATTCGGTAAACGATTTCAAAATGTGTTTGCGTGCAGTGCATTCTAACATCTGAACTGACTTTAAGAGACACGGATATACATGTCTCTTAAACTAACCGATATTTATATGGGATATTTTCTCCCTCAGTGCTATTTTATCCATCCCTCAGCGCCTGGCCTCTACCGCTGTTCAGTCATGCTTGTATATTTACATTATGAAGTGAATGGGGGAAGATAAGCAGAGTGCTCTTATCCTAATGTATCTCTATATGTTGTATGGCAGTGCGGACCAAGCTCTGGACCGGTTTGCTATGAAGAGGTTCTATGAAGACAAAGTACTCCCTGTCGGCCAGCCGTCACAGAAAAGGTCAGTCTTATCCCACTTCCTGTTCCGGAGAGATTTATGGTTTTCATGCTAAAGTGAGCTGCTAATGCTACTCTAAATCCAGATTGGTGACATTTATAGGCAGACTTAATGTGTGGAACAGAGAAGTGTGCAAGAGTGTAGACTTAAAATTGAGGCGTATAGGATTAATGTCAGTTCTTTTGATTCAACCATCAACGTATTGTATATATAAAGTTTGTCTAGAGCGGCCTTGAACCCAAGACATGACTGATGAGAGACGATGACAACACAAAACCACAAAAGAACATTACAAACCAGCACAACACACAGCACAAAGCAAAGCAAACTACAACACAAAATGACACAGCACATCTCAAAACAAAGCATAACACACCACAAAAAAACCCATCCCAAACAACAAAACTAAAGGAAACCAGTGGTTCTTCTAACTATCTTGATATGATTGATGTTTAAGTTATTATGTTTGTGTGCGTGTGTGATTGTGCGTTTGTGTGTGCGGTTGTGTGCTTGTGATGGTGCGTCCTTATGTGTCTGTGTTTGTGTGCATGTGCTTGTGTGGGTGTACATGTACATGTGTCTGTGTGTGTACAGGTATGTGCAGTACTTCAGCGGCCTGCTCTCGGGTAACATTAAAATCAACAACAAGCCGCTGTTTCTTCACCACGTCATCATGCACGGCATCCCCAACTTTGAGTCGCAAGGAGGTACATACACACACACAAACACGCACACACGTGCACACACGCACGCACGCACGCACACACACACACACGCACATTTTCTAAACTCCCTCAACACATAATGAACTCCACATCATTGACTGTTGGTATTAACTAACAGTGTACTCATCATACATCCATATGTTAACTTATGAGAGTCGCCAAGGAGGTACATACACACACACAACACGCACACACGTGCACACACGCACGCACGCACGCACACACGCACGCACGCACACACACACACACACACACGCACATTTTCTAAACTCCCTCAACACATAATGAACTCCACATCATTGACTGTTGGTATTAACTAACAGTGTACTCATCATACAATCATATGTTAACATATGAGAGGTTAATCAATTCCACTTCACTGCGGTTTTCCAGGTTGTCGGCCTTTCCTCAAAATATACCAGGCCATGCAGCCCGTCTACACATCTGGAATATAGTAAGTCTTTCTCACATGCACACACGCACACACACACATGCGTGGACACACATCCACACACCTGCACACACACACACCTCTAGGATTTTAACGAGATTTCGGGGAAAGCGAGCCTCTAATAGCTCCATAATAAAACCCTTGGTTCCCCCTTTATAGTCGTCCTCCAACCTCGCCTGCGGGCTAAATATATACATAAATCATCGCTCTTTCCAGTTTGTACGATGAGCTCGCCACATATTATTGTGTTTAGTTAGCCTCCCACTCCACCGCTCTCCCTTCCCGCCCTCGGAGCCGTTGCCGTCAGGATGCTGGTTCTGGATACCGGTGAGCCAATGAAACCGGCAGACAGGCATCTCTGTGGACACCCCGTCGTGTCTCTAAGACCCCCGCCTCTAGCTTCCATGAGCAGACAGGAAACAATGGATTGTTCTGGAGTTCTGAGGTTGTTTTTAAGGGGTGAGGAGGTTAGGGGGAGGGGATGTAGCAGAGGGGAGGGGGGGACTGTATTAATTCCCTTCTAGTATTTCCTCTTAGGGACAATAATGGAGGGGATAGGAATGAATATTGCCTGGTTTTTAACTCCCTTTATTTTGTCTGCTTTTTGTCTATACCATGATGTAGGCTAGGCTGTCTTATTAGCTCGCTTTACTTAGTCTGTGTGTTTGGTGAACCCCGCCCCCCCCCCACACTTCACATCCTTGTCAATTATTGTCTTTTATCGGTTTGCACTACTAATAACTAGTATTCACTGTTGAGGAAGCCTGAACCGCAATTCATTTCCGCTTATTCATACCGCTCGCCATTCCGTCAATCACAATAACACAACTTACAACCTATATCCTCCGAGGCCCAGCCCCTGAATCACTCTCTACATGTGTTTACAGACGGCGGAACCTCTTAAAGCGCCTTCCCTTTAATCACATTCTCTCAGCCTCACTGGCTCTCTCACATGCCTCCTATTACCGGCCCTCACCGCGCTTTGATCGCTGGCTCTTGGCTGGATGATCTTCCAGAAACTAATTCCTCCTACATTAACGTCTGAACACGGAACACCGACCGCAAGGTGCAGACTTTCCAGCTTCCTCCAGCCAATTGCCACCCAAGGCTGAGAGGCTTACTGGTTAGAATGCTGCTGGCCTACTGAGCATGTGTGCATTCTGTGACTTGTCAAGCATCGCAAAACAATATCTGTCACGCGCAAGGACCCTGTAGTGCGCTTTTACATGACGAAACAGAAATAATAAAGCGAGTTGTTTCACATTGCTGTTCTTTTGGAAACTAAGGACTTGGAGTGGAATGGCTTTTTAATATTTACTGACTCAAAATGTACACAAGCAGGCAATTCTGCACAATGTACATTTAAATATGCTTGTTGGTGTGTTACATGGGTTACATCTGCCAAATCCGACCAAGCAATTATCCGCTGGACTAAAAGGGCAAACAAAATATCCCTGATCATATGTATGACGTAAATGTATGACCTTTCATAAACAATGGAAACATCACAATATGTATTGTAGTTGATTGTGAGTATTCTGATAAAGTTGGGAACAACTGTTTTATGGCAAGGGTCTTTGAATCCCAGCCAAAAGCTACTGGGATTTATCCCCAATGTCCACAGCCTTTCCTGTAGGCCTCCTACAGGCAAGACCCCTAACGCCCTAACTGCTCCTAAATGGCAAGTTCCTGAATTCACTGTAAGTCATTTTTGGATTAAAGCGTCTGTTTAATGACTGAACAGCTAACGGTCATGTTCCCTCTGCAGTAATGTTCAAGGGGACAGCCAGACCAGCATCTGCATCACTATTGAGCCGGGACTGCTTCTCAAGGGAGACATACTGGTAAGCTCCAAGTGCACCACACGCTCCACACTAGGCTCATTCCCCGGAATGAGCCTAGTATCTCTCTCTCTTTGCCGAGGGTGCGGTAGCAAAACGGTCTTGGATTGACCTGGACATTGAGGAGCACTATGCATTTTGAAGACTTGAAGGGCTGAATGTTACGTAGCATTGCCTGGTGGCAGGTGTATGATATGGTATGTTTATAAGCAATGAGGGAATCCGATCATTTTTGCTCACTGTATTCGGGGGGCCCCAGCGGCTATATGATTATTATTCTGTGTATGTTTATAGTTTCCATTGCAGGATAAATGTGCTCATAAAAGCATAGCGAGAAGACTGTTGGCATGCGTCCTTGCTTTAACAAGACTCATTATCACACTTTATGTTTGTTGTAAAATATAAATAATTTTGTCGTAAAATACGATGACGAAATTTCGCAGCTGAGACTCCTTCCTCTTACAGGAACCTACAGGATTCACACAAGGCATCCATCAAAGCCTGAAGTTGTTGAATAGACATTACCTCGTAGACAGGTTGAATGCATCATCTTAAAATGGCTTTTCAGAGCTGAGAAATGTAAGTGCTGCATTGCACCGCAAAAAGGAAAAAATAACGTGACTTTCGAATTTGTGAAGAACAAACATTTTTACCGAGATAGTTCAAGGAGAAAATGGCATACATTTAGCAAAGGCTTCTGCTGACGCTCTGTAATTGGGCTTCTAATGCCGGAGTGGTGCCTTCGGAGAGGTTGCCGTCCTACTGGAGAGGAGGGCCCGGTTGGAGCACTTATGTTTAGGAAGACCCGGGAGCGGACTGGAGCCAGAAATCATATCCCTGTTTTTCATCTAATGGAGGCTAATGGGGTAGCTTTTATCATGATTAATATTCAGCACGTACATAAACTCTGATCTCTGTCCTCCATCCCGCCATCCTCCTCACCCCCCCCCCCCCCCCCCCCCCCCCCACCCCTACGAGGGCCAAAACAGAGGAGAATTCAGTTTCTAGCGCTAAGTGCTAAACTGTGAGATACCACATGTGTTTTCCTCTGCATGAGAAACCTAGGAATTAAATCATCTTTTTATATATCTCGACTTGATTTTTAAATGAATGTTTATCGTTGCATTCCTCACATTACATGGGCTCGGTTTGGGTGTTTTGTCTTTGGTTAGTTTTGAGGTGCTGTAACATTTATAGTGTGCACATAGTTTAAGCTAAGGTAAGGGGTCAGCTACATGAACGGTAGCTTTAGGGAGCTTGTTGGACATTTTTAAGGCCAAGGCGTCGGTCTATATGTTTTCCTAGCTCTATATCTGTCCTTAAGAAATGTCAGACTGCCGTTGCGTAATCCAAAGGGCGAGCCCTCTGTGGGAGGTAGGGCATATTCCAGAAAGCCACCAGAAAGCCCAAGGGGATATTTGACTTATCCACGCTCCGCACTGCAACCCCCGCGCTTGTTTGTTTGGATTCTGCAGACTTTCATCGTTCGCCTCATCCCTTTTTTTACGCTTTGTATGAGAAGCACATGGTGAACTGATAGTTATGCAGTGGCGAAATAAAAAGAAAACACATTTCATCATAGACAATTATTCCCTTTATGCAATCTTGGCTGTCGTTCTCATATTCTCTAAACCTACTTTAAGGAGTGTTTCGTAATTAAGGAAATTGAATAAAAAACACATCAGGTATACATTTTGACCTCTGAGGGCATATAAATATCTTCCTGTTAATACCAACAGGAAGTATCAACGCTATTTCAGCTTTAATGTAAATCCCTTTAGCTGATAAGATAAGCAGATGAGTATTTGATTTGTAGAGTACTTCGTAATTGGGATAAAAGGTAAGTAAATACTGCACGAGACCTAGTAGAATTCATACAAGAGTCTCTCGCCGGGTTCATCTGTGAAAAGTAGGGACGACCCTATGGGTTTCCCCATCTGCGTTGAAGCGATCTTGTAGACCTTCGAAACAGATCTCAATATCATATCGCCCACTTGAGGAGGGCCGTGGCATGCATTTATAGGCCTGTATCTATCCATATCTATAGAAAACGAAAAGTCTGAAAGGCTTTCCCTAACGGCGGTGCGCTGTAATAAAGGAGGAAAGGCGGTGTAACACGAGGACGTTTTGATGGCCAGAGGTTCAGCGCCTCTATGTGCTCCACGTGGGATAGCTCATATCGCTAGGATGGAGTTGAGTTGTGCCGCATCCAAGATGTGAGGTCACACTGAACGATGTTGTCCAGCCGACCTTCCTTTGTGCATATGTGAATTTAAAGAAAAAGTCACATGGCCGATGCGTTTTTTTTATGCAGGTACTTTCAAGACTGTGTTTAGTGTGTGTGTATTAGCTTTCTTCCCTGACGCAGTTGTCTCACTCCTTTAAAGCCGGGCCAATGTCTATAGCGTTCGCTTTAGACGGAAACGTACTCAGGTTCAGGGTGTCTTGCGCAAGGATTCCCACAGGTCAAACTGTGGACATTGGAGCAACAAACCAATAACCTTTCTGCCGGGACACATGTTCTGAATCAAGCTTCATGCCCCTCTTCTTTGTACCCCCCCCCCCCCCCCCCCCCAACACCTCCAGCTGAAGTGCTACCACAAGAGGTACCGCAGCCCGTCCCGGGACGTGGTGTTCCGGGTTCAGTTCCACACATGCGCCGTCCACGACCTGGGCATCGTGTTCGGGAAGGAGGAGCTCGACGAGACCTTCAAAGGTGGGCAGCCTCGGGTCTGTGTGGAGGGCGGTCGGAGTCCATAGCTCACGATCATCAAGTGTAGAGTTGTGGCCATCTCGGGGGCTTTACTGGGCTCCTCCTACGACAAGGACACTGGTGGTTCAAGCTGATTCATTGGAGAGTTGGCTAAATGGGTTGGAGAGTTGGCAAAGGGTTCATATCGTCTGATCGGGATGTTAATGTCTTTTGCCTTTCCCGCCTGCAGATGACAGGTTTCCAGAATATGGCAAAGTGGAGTTTGTCTTCTCGTTTGGGCCGGAAAAGATCCATGGTGAGAGGGAGGGGTCTTTCATTCATTCTGGTTTCAGGGTATATGATTTTTTCCTGTCCTCCCTCGTTACTTAAAAGTTGTTATTAAATATGTATTTTATTATTTGTTGAAAATTCAGATATTTGTTATTATTATTATTATTATTATTATTATTATATTATATTATATTTGTTAATATAAGCTTTAACTTATTATTCATCCAGCCACCTTTCTATCTATCCATCCATCCATCCATCCATCCATCCATCCATCCATCCATCCATCCATCCATCCATCCATCCATCCATCCATCCATCCATCCATCCATCCATCCATCCATCCATCCATCCATCCATCCATCCATCCATCCATCCATCCATCCATCCATCCATCCATCCAATCCATCCATCCATCCATCCATCCATCCATCCATCCATCCATCCATCCATCCATCCATCCATCCATCCATCCATCCATCCATCCATCCATCCATCCATCCATCCATCCATCCATCCATCCATCCATCCATCCATCCATCCATCCATCCATCCATCCATCCATCCATCTATCTATCTATCTGTCTTTCTGTGAGTCCGTATGTACGTTTGTCTTTCTGTCTAAAAGCAGTTGTGTGAGATAGTGCTGAACTAAGTCAACTCACAAAAAACTTAAAACAACACATTAAAGCACTGAATCAGGACAGTATGTTGTGGTTTCAATCCAAGAGATGCTTACTTTTTCTTTTGTGCATTTCTGTACTTCTGGTCAAGGTATGGATCGCCTGGAGAATGGCCCGAGTGTCTCCGTGGACTACAATACCCAGGATCCTCTGATCCGCTGGGACTCCTACGAAAACTTTAATCAGCACTGTGAGGACAACGCAGAGGGTGAGTTTAATTGGCCTAACCACTGTGTCACCGCACACATTAGCAAGCTCATACAAACACACAGTCACTCATGTGCACAAACACACACACACACACACACACAGCGCAGACACACATAGCGTGTAATCCTAACGACCTTTTGAACAGCGCCGTTTGTGTCTTCTTCATGGCCCGTGGTTTTTCAGGCGCTGTGCGTCTGTGACCCTGGGCAGATTCAATCAGTCCTAACAGCGTTTGTGCCAGAGCTTTCACACTCTCAAAACATCATAATCCTGCAGACGTTGAGGGTCAAACCAAGTTCACACCGCCACCGTGTAGCTCCCAAAACATAACCCACAGGACACGTCCAGGAGTAGTACTTGGATTTTAGAGACGATTTGGCTAGAAATGAATTGTTTCTTTAATTAATGTTTCTCCAGAAATAGGGAATACAGAGGTTATATCATCTTCTCAAGTGATTTAGGTGTACTGGGTGTAATTTTTACATGGCATATGATTTGCATGTGCACATACTGTATATAAATGGTTGTTCCCATAAGTGCAATGTAAACCCTTTCGTCCTTGGAACCAAAGCCCATGTTTTCCCTCGATAGCTTACAATCCAAGCTAGCTGTCCACATGCCTTGTGGTCCCACAGATCCACAATGTCCCTGCAAAACCACGTAGACCAAGGAAGCTAGGCGTTGGGCCGGCTGGGGTCCCTATGTGGTGACCCAGAGGAATGCACTGAGCCCCCAGGACCGCTAGTGGGCCCCTGCGTCTCTGGGTGTCCAAGGGAAGGAAAGAGAGACTCCTGGATTCAGTCGCAGTGCTGGACACACACAAGCACATAATTCCTGTGGGTGTACGTCGGTCACTCTGGTCAGATAGTGTTTCACCAAAATATGGACCGTTTGGTCTACTTCCTGTAGTCGATAGACCTTTTGTGTTGTGTAACTTGCAAACTATCCCCCAATGTTTCTATTATTATACTTTTGAGGCAGATATTGCTGGAAAATGTTCACAGAGGAGCAGAATAGTGAAGTGGTTCTGGAGCTGAAAATAAATGTCCTCAGTCTACATGTAGCCTTCATTGAGCAAGATGCCAAACCCCTTAGTATGTAAGAAATAATAATAAAAAAAAAAGCAGTAATGTAATCACTGTGTTGCTCTGGATCTGCTTAGTGACTCAAGGGTTAATAGTAAACATCAAAACGCGAAGGCATTTTTGTCGCTGGCTTACGGTTAATCAGACTCTTTCCTTTAATGCCCCCTGTGTGAGTTCCTGAACGACTGAAATGTCAAAGGTGACTGGACGGTCTTTATCACTTCTCATAAAGTGAGCCTTCACACTAGCTGAGCTTGAAATAGGCACCGCCAAAATAGAATAGGTTGAGCTCTCATCCTTATTTTGTTTCAGTGGAGGGTTAGGAGATTGCATGTTTGTGTGTGTGTGTGTGTGTGTGTGTGTGTGTGTGTGTGTGTGTGTGTGTGTGTGTGTGTGTGTGTGTGTGTGTGTGTGTGTGTGTGTGTGTGTGTGTGTGTGTGTGTGTGTGTGTGTGTGTGTGTGTGTGTGTGTGTGTGTGTGTGTGTTTGGGTGCGATTGGTTATGAGGTGGTTTTACTATGTGATAATTTGTTGCATATTTATGTGAGTTGTGTAATTGTATTAAAGAGTAAGTTGTGAAATGTAGGGTTAGAGAAAGATAGAGATAATTTGTTTGTGTGCCTACACATTTAAACGTGTTCATGTGTGTGTACGTGTGTTCAAGTATGTGTAACTGTGCACATGTAAATTAGGCAGGCAAAATTGTATCCAAGTTTCGACACTCACACATACACACACACAGACCGCACACACACACACACACACACACACACACACACACACACACACACACACACACACACACACACACACACACACACACACACACACACACACACACACACACACACACACACACACGTACACACTCTTCATCTCCTTGAGATTTGGAATACTTGATAATACTTCAAACATTTCTCACAGTGGCCATTGTGCCAGAGTCCATGGCTTCACTCTGCCAGCCAGACAGACGGATACAGACTGCATTTCAAAGCTTGTGATTGGGACTGTGATGGCGGTCACAGGCTCTTAAAGGGACATTTGGACTGGTGCCCCTGCTCACAGAACCAGCCTGGGTTTGCAATAATGGCAGTGGAAAAAGGAATGGGTTTTCAGAAATTGCAGAGCGTGTGCAGTTCTGCTGTCATTAAATGTGCACTTCCAGAGTTCTGCACATGTTTGTACCAACAGGGCAATTAGCTTCGATAGTGGCGTAAGCCTTTTCACGGGCAGACAGGAAACTTTCAGATAGATATCTTCCCATTGGGGGCTGTAAACAAAAGTTTTGTTCCGTATCAGCATGGTCAGTTTCTCTGCATGAGCATTGGGTGTGTAAGTGAACACATTTTAGTTTGACGGGTGGATATTGCCTTGAAATGAGTTTGTAGAGTTGAGGTTAGTTTGTTGGTATAGGATAGATTGTGGAAACAAGACCAGAGTTACAGACCCATTTGTCATTGATGTTGTGGTGTACCAATTTGTACCTCAATTGATTTTACAAGCTGGTTTAATCTGCTTCATTTGAGTTATTCTTGAAAGAACTGGAGAGAAGAAAATGGTAGGAATATGAATATGAACGAAGATTGGAAAGATATTTGTTTTAGTCGATTGAAAAGGGAGAATGACAGGTGAGAATGGAAGAGGAGAGAGGAAGATAAAAAGACAGAGGTATATTCTATACCTTATCATGTCTTATATGTTTGTCTAACAGCATGTCCCAGAACAACTCAAAATGGGAGTCCAACTGTTTTCATTTAAAATTTTACTAAAACTCAGATCTCACAAAGAAGACT